>VXBC01011959.1:74768-100360 GCA_013399945.1 Ploceus nigricollis
ATAATAATAATAATAATAATAATAATAATAATAATAATAATAACAATAATAATAATTTGGACTTACTAACCTCTTTCATGTGAAGTTTAGAAAAATTAACTAATTACTATCACAATTCCCCCACAAAAGAGAAGCTTCACAGTAATGGCTTTATTTACTTGCCATCTCTCCTTTTGGAGTTATTCACTGAGATTTTAAGACAGCTTCACACCAACTCTTTAGTAATATCTGACACTAGAAAGCAATTTGGACTGGAAAGTGAAGGATACTGAAGTAGAGCTTATCCATGGGAGTGAACCCAGCAAACTTGAACTGAATGCACTCTAAAAGTCAATTAGTCAAACTTGACTAAACTCATCTGTGGACGTTCTTATTCAAATGTACCACAATAGCAACTGGAACAGGAGGGAATGAGCCCAGAAAATTCCCAGTGCAGCCTGTTCTGATTCACTTCCTGACTGATCACACAGACAGCGTGATGGTAGAAATGACTGGAAAGTATGAAACATTTTAAGAAAAATGAAAATATCTTGCATAGCTCAAAATGAGATGTGAAAATTTTTAATATTTTTAAACAAAATTAAATTTTAGTTAAGTATGCAGGGAAAAACTTTTGTATCAAGTGAGAGAATATGATTTGTTTCACTGTTGCAATGGAACTTCTTGAACATTCCAAAGGCTTTACTATTTTTTATTTTAAAAGTATGTTGAAATACATAAATGTCACCAAAGTTTCCATTTTGGTAGGAAAAAATCTTTTTCTATACGTTCATTTATTTTGTGAAAAAAATTTATGAGCAATTCTCAGTCAAAAGATCTCACTGCATTTAGAGTCAGGAAATATAGGTGGGAATAACACCTACAAAATATTTCATTTCTTTTATTCTCACAACTGAATAGTCCTAGTCTTATACTATATCAAATCTGGAGCACTGATCAACCTTTTTCTTTTCATTATGAGTTAACAAACCATTGGCAGAAAATTGTTGCAGGAAAAAAACCCACCCATAGAAAAAGTCTGTTTGCAAAACCCATTAATTAGATTTTGGCTTTTTTCCTAATGCTTGCTTGTTTCAAAACTCTTTATAAACCTGCTATTATAAATTACATATACTGTTTCTATTTATGCACAAAGCCAATAGCTGAGCTAGAAATTTGTCCTCTGGAAAGAATGGCCCCAAATATTCGGTAATTAGATGAAATAACTAGTTTTATAATTGAAAAATCTTAGCCCATTGGTCTCATTGGCACCTTTGCTGCACTGTGTCCTATAAGCTGGCTGTGTCAAGAAATATTTCTTCAGCCAGTTTGCTGTGCAAAGCCTTTTAGCTAAATCTAGGCAATGCAGAAAAGAAAAAAAAACATTGCTTTTTTGCAGTCTTTAAAGAGTTTCCTTCAAGCAAGGTGATTCAGCTCAAAATTTGTGATTGGTTAGCCCAAAAATATGTAGAATGCAAGAAATGCTCATCTTTACTGTATTTGGCAACAAGCCGTGTGAGGTTACCTTGTGTTTTAAGAGATGAGGTATTGCACTATTCTAAAATAGGTAAATATATTTGCTGCAGCCAGTAAAATAGCACAGCAGATGAGAAATCCAGGCAAAACCACCAAATTTCCTTTCCACAGGGAAATGATGGGGAAGATAGCTGGGAAATTTTGTTTAAGCATTCTAAATACAGCTTTTTCATAATTAATTGCTTCCTATTATTGCTTTTGGGTGCTTTCTGCCCTTTTTTCCTGCTAGATGTAGAAAGCCACTGCTCCCAAGAGCTGCACAGATTTAATTTTACTTCCAAAGGAACACCTAAGCTACAAGCAAAGGCCACGTGTCACTGTGGCTTGAGCAGAAATGGATGTGGTGCAAAGAGAAGAAAAGCAAAGTGGGCAAAAAGACAAGAGTGATTTGACATGGTGAGGGTATGGAATGAGCCTGCCATGGCAGCTGGTGCCACATCTGGGCAGTGTCCCCACGAGCCTGCAGTCCCTCTGGTGCTGCTGTCCCCTCCTGCCCATTTAAAAGCTTCCCCCCAGTCCCTGCTGCCCCTCCCGTGCTGGGGAGGGCGATGTGCTGGGGGGAGATGGTGGCTCAGAGCAGCAGCAGGGATGAGGATGGCAGGGTTTTGCTCTGAGACAGGCACTGTCACTTGCAGACAGGCTGGACTGCAGGCTGACACTGAAAGGAACACTTCAGAGAGCTGTGAAATGCTGTGTCTGCCAGGGCTGGGGGGAGGGCAGGCTGCTCTTGTGTGAGAAAGACATATTTGGTGTGGGGCTGGCAAGAGGCACCCAGAACAAGCATCCTTCTGCTGGGAGTGTGTGGCAGCAGCTCTCTGGCCACAGAGAGCAGGCACAGACTTTCTCAGGTTTTTTCCTTGGAGAAGCAGAGAAGAGAATCAAAACAATTCTTATCTCTGCTCGTTGTTGTGCTCATGTGGAATGTGTTCTGAAGATTGTTTACCCAAGGTGATTACTTGATTAGATTCTGGTAATAGTGTTTAGATTCACTGACCCATTGAATTCACAGCTGTGCCTGGACTCTCAGCAGAGAGAGTCACGAGTTTCCTAGTTAGTAGTTGTTAGTGAGAGCTCTTGCTACTGTAAAATAGTGAAATATAAGTATAGTAAAATATACTAGAAGATGATATAATAATAAAGCATATAATATATATAAAATGCCTATAATATATATGAATAACGCTATATATATATATACACATATAGCATATAATATATATATAATGATCTAGCCTTCTGAATCATAGAGTCAATACTAATTATTACCCAGCTAAGGACCTGCATAAACAATTGGTGACCTCCGACGTTTGGTGCCCCCGGGCGGGTCGTACCACAGGGGTGGACATGGGACTCTGGACAGAAGAGAGTGGCACCAAGTACTGAAGCTACAGCAGGATCTTAATGCACTTTTTGGTGTCTGACTGGAGAGATCTGCAGGTCCATGGCAGCTTTCAAGATCTCAGCCTAGGAGAAAAAATTTCTATGTATTGACTCTTTTTAGTACTAGATTTAGTACAGATTGCTGTCTGTATGGTGCACTGGGATCTTCCAGGAGCTCAGACCCACTGGGACAGTCCAGTTCTACCCTGGGCCTGCTCTCTGCAAGTCCCTTCCTGTGCACCACAGGCTGCATTCTGTGCTCCACACTGTCCCAAAGAAAGCTGGGTGTAATCTGAGATGTTTCCTTCACCAACTGCTTGCAGTATGTTCTGTCATGAAGAGCTGCCTAGGGCTCAAAGGGCAGTGCAGGAGCTTGCTTTCCTTGAGATGTCCAATATAAAAAGCCCAGGCAGTCAATCTTCTAATTTCACAGGGATCTGGTTGAAAAGGGGGACAGGTTTTGGACAGTATCTTTAATCAATGACTACAGCATGCTTGATGGACTGCACTAGGAAAGTATTGCTGTTGTTTTTCTCCTTTCCTCCCTAGCTGTCTGATTTTGGCTCCTGCTGGAGTCTACTGGACCAAGAGATCCACTGGACTGTCCTCATACATCAATTTTTGTGGCCAGTCTCTGCACAAACCCACCTCTGAACTCCATCAGCAAACTATGCTACCAAATAGAGAAACTGAAAATATTAAGAGGCTCATAGGTCCCCTTCTCTGTGCTTCCTTACATGCCTGTGCTAACACTGGGACCTGGAAAAGTGCCTGCCTGCAATGTCAAATATCCACATGGTGGTAGAAGACATGTTTGGAGGCAAGAGCTTGGGTTATGGCTCTGAAATCTTAGCATGACCTTCCTCTCTCCTCAGATTTATAGATTACAGCCCTGGTGAAGGCAGTGTGGTTGCAATGCTAAAGACTCTCTAAAAAGCTTTTAGCAGCTTGAATCTTGCAGCCAATTTATTCCTGAGTTAGTAACAAAGAAAAAAAAATAATGGTTGATTGAGTGAGCATATTGGGCTGTACAAGTGACTTAATTTTCATCACACTTCACTAATGGCAAAATTACATGTTGGAGGTACAAACAGCCTGGGGGAAAAGGAGTGTCTTTTTCTAATGTTGCTGTTAGAAAGTTATTCTGGGACTCTCTGCACATTGAAAACTGATTACATTTCAGCATGGTACCACAAGCTGTCCTGATTGCAAATTCATACATTTCCCCTACACAAAATAAATAAAGACTCCTACTTTCACAGTTGTTGAGATTCCAGGCATTTTGCCCACTCCTGCTCCACGCTATGAAGCAAAACACTTCAACTCTTTCAGCAGCGAGAGATGCCAGGCCAGTCTGTGTGTTTCAGTGCTTTCTTTATCTGTTTCTCCTCCTGAGAAAGATTTGTTATGAAATCACTGGAATAGAGTCTAGGAGACTGGATTTGAAATTTTAGCTATGTCACAGGCTTGTCAAGGAATTTTCAGAGAAATTTTGGTTTCTGTGTCTGTCTTCTGTCTCTTTGGTAGAGCTGCTGGAGATTTTAGGACTAATTTTATTTTAAAATGCTGTCTTATTAATATCAATTTTTCAATGACAGCTGTTAGTAATTTTGACATACTAACTAATTTTCTAGACTTTCAAAATTGAAAAGAATGTGAGTTTTTAAATTCTTTGGGAAATTTTGACAGCACTCACATTTGCAAATTCTAAAGGACCAGAGAATGTCCCTGTTCACTGGAAATCTATTGACTGTTGGCATTTTGCAATGTGGTTTTGTTTATGTTTTTGCAGTTTTAAGCAAGGCAGTGTTAGGGAGCTGGCACATGCTAGAATACATTAACAGCAGGGAGTTTGTGTGGGGTTACTCTGGTTTTGGATGTTAAAAGTGATTAAGAGCACAGATGGAGTCCAGTCTGTGAGAACTGGCTTCAATGGCAAGGAGTAACTCTGGACACATTTAATTTACCAGTGAAAATGTAGTCCTGTTTTTTTTTTCCACTGCAAATAATTTATTTTTAATTCTTGAGTTACAATCAAAAAGAGCAGAATAGCAAATGTAATTTCAGCTAAATTGAATAAAGAGCTTCAGCTGGTCCAAATGGCACTATTTTCAATTTTCTGCTCATAAAATTTGGAAGAATTTAAACTTTCAATTCCAATTTTTTTCCCTTAAGTTAAAAAAAAGTATAATCAAAACCTCAAAAAGTATTGATGAAGTGATGGAGTTTGGGTGACTTAAACTGACAACTGAAATTACCCCACCTGTCCATACACAAAGCTTGCCTAAGTGCCAGCAAGTCTTCCATATCCCACCTTGTTTGTCTGAGAAATTGTGTGACTCAAACTTTATTTTCAATTTAGAAATAACGAATTATTAAATTTATTTTAACTGGTGGTGTTTTTAAAGTTCAAGTTCTCTGAGTCCTTAAGCTGAGTTTCCTTGGATACTTCAGTGAAAACACTTCAGGATGCCCACACAGTTTTAAAGCAATCTGAGGGCACCAATATGAATATGAAAATATTCTGTTAATTCTTATGGATAAGAAATTATTAAAAATTCCCAAGCGTTAGCAATCAGACTGAGAAATAGACATTTGATTACTAAATTTAGATTCAATATTAAAACCATGAAGGAAATATTTGGAATTATATATTCTCTCAATAAAGGGAAAAAAGAATCACATATATTAAACTAAACAATATACTTAACAGAACATTAATTAATTAGAAAACTTTCAAAGTCTTATAAACATATTCTTGTCACATAATTTCCTTTTTCTTTGTGTCAGCTATATTCTGAGTAGCTCCTCTTCTCCACTGGTATTTGTCTCCCAAAGCAAATGTAGGGAGCCTCTCCATACATTTGGTTACTAAATTGAGTTCTTTTCAGCAAAATACAGTATTTTTTATGAGGCAAGCACAACATCATGTTATGTTTTCTAATTTTTAATTTTTGAAGTATCTTCAGGCCAAGACATGGAATGCACAGCTTCTCTTTTCCAGGTCATCCTTCTAGATAATAATTTTTAAACAGTTTTCCAGAGTTGTGCTCAATCTCCCTGGAAGAGTTTCAGACAAGCAGAAGAACAATAGGGCAGGAGAAATCTCTTTCCTAGGAAGGTGTTTGGGGTGCCAGTAGTAAAATGACCCATCTTAAAGAACACCTCACAACAGGATTTTGATCTTAACTTTAAAGTACTGCTTTAAAACAAAAAACTTATACAATACATGAATATTGTATTCCCTGGACCTTTAAATAATGGAACCTTTAAATGTGGCATTTGTGCAGTTGTCACAGAGGACAGTAATGAGCCCCTTATTTAACTTGAATGGCTGAATAGTTGCTGCCCTCATTCTGCCTATTAGCTCCAAGTGAAATATTTTTCCTTTAGCTCATTTTCTGCTAAACTCCAATTTGAAGTGTTTTTGGTTAAACTGTAATTCTCTGAATGTCAAAATACATCAGGACTAGGAGGAAAAAGAAGACATAAAGTGATGAAATAATTTCACTTGAAATCAACGAACAAAAATACACAGTAAATGTTTTAGCTACATTTCAGAAATAGCACAAACCCACGAGGGACATCAGGGTTTGATGAAAATGTATACAATTAAAGGAAAGAGCCTGAGGCAGTGGTTGCCTAAGTACCACAAGGCTGCAAGTTGAGATAGTTCAGAGGTTTGGGGCAAGATTTTCATCAGAAAAATGTCAGTTCATTGGGGCTGAAACTTTTCACATGAATGTATTGGTCATGACGAAATTTCCACTGGGAGAGGTGCCTAATCTCAAATGCAGAATTTTTTGTAGAAAGGAGGATACATGAACTACCTCAAGCATCTGAATATTGGGGAATGTTTTACAGATGCAGCTGTAAACACTGTTGGAGCTTGGACAAATGCACACTGCAGTGTCATGTTTTTATAACCTGGGTGCTGAGGCATCCCAAACACTGAAGGATTTTGCTCTTGGAGGCTTTGCCTAGTAGCTGAAACAATGACTTGGAGGAGTGGAAGTAAAAGGAACTGAAAGCTGGGAGCAGGGAGCAACAGTTGAATTTCAACTGAAAGAAAACAGGAGTGGGACCAGAGTAGGGTCAGACCCACCCCAACAACAGAAGTACCAAAAGTGGGAATCACTGAATGTTTGTCATAGGAATGAACATGTGGTGTGATTTTTTTGAGTGATCTCACAAGGGTTTAATCCTCATTTTAAATGACTTCTGAAATTAATAAGAAACTTGTAAAAAAGATTATGAAACTATATATTACCTAAAAGAATAAGCATTTTTCTACATATTTGCTAAAAAACTTCAGGGCCTTCTATTTTGAAATTTTGTGTATAAGAATTGAGATAGTCTCTCTAGTGGAAAACTTTTAATATATCTATAGAACAAAGTGTTACAGTGACATTCAGTGACTTGTGCAGGAAATTATTTTGTTGAGTAGAAAACCATCCTCCCACTTCAACCTTGCTTACTTTCAGTGTTACTGTGTGTAAGGGACCAAGGCCCTGTGACTTTAACTATGATTTCAAGTAACATTGGGCATGTGGTGCTGAAAATTAGATCTTTTTCAGGTCACTTGATCCCCAAACTCTCACAACGTCCTTGTAGCATGTGTTGCTACATTTCTGTGTTCTTCCCATCTCACTCAGTGATCCATCACCACATGAGATTTAATGTATTTTTACAGACTGTATTTGTTGGGAGTTGTTTGTTGCTGTTGTACACCGTGTATTTCTGACCCCTTGGCTTTCCCAGCTCTGTGCTGTAGTGGCTCTGGGATCAAGCTGTGCTTGAGGAAAAACACCACACAAAAAATCCAAGCTGCCTTCCATCATGTCAAGATAACAGTCACCTGGGAGGAGGTGACAATCCTTTAGGGTTAATTAAACCTAATTGTTACTCTCCCCTCCTCTTTTCACCCTCATCTCTCAATGGATGATATGTTTATAAGATAACAAATATCATCTATATAATGATCTATGTCAATAATGACCATGAAGAATCAAAGTTAATTAACTTTCAGTGGTGACATTTAGTTCTGTGAGTAAGTAACTCACAGATTTTCAGCCTATACACACAGAGTTTATATATTTCTGTAAATAAGAAATGGCCTTTGCACTTATACTGTTTATTTAGAAATCTGACAAGAGTTATCAGTTCTACCCCTCACCAGATTAACTTCAGTAGATTCATTCCTCTGTTGAGGAAAACAACCCATATCTTGAAATTAAATGAAAATATCCTTGTTAAACATTGATAGCAAGGACAGAACTGATAGCTGGCAGAAAAACCAGATGGTTATTACCAGTGATAGCTGGTACAAATGTAAAATACAAAACTTGCATGACTCTTCCACTTGTGTTACTGATGGAAATTTTAAACAGCACTTACTAAACTTCTCTTAAAAGTGCACAAGTATTTTTTTCTCATTCATCCTCAGATGGTGACACCCTGTTGAGGAGCCTGTAATGCACTTTTTGCTTTTCCTGTGATTTTTACCTGGCTGGGCAGCAGCCCTTTATTCAGTTATGGATAATCTTTACTCAGAATTCCCAGATAATCAGCTCTCACTGCCTAGCTGATTGCATTGATCTTGCAATCAATCTTGTGGTTGTTCAGCTATAATAGGGGAGTGAAGCATCCCTGGATTTTGGATCTGTGTGTATCCTTGGACACATTTCCATGCATGCTTATCCTCTCCTTCCTCCACCCACTCACACTCATGTGCACGTGACCAAAAGCATCTTTTATGTTTGATTAGATCAGGCAGAGAACTAATAAATTTTCTTGCAGTGTTCCCTACCTGTTAATTGCCTTTGGATGAGTGTGCTTCCTGTAAATGTTTTTGCCAACAGCCTTGTGAAGCACTGGACTTCAGGTTTGCTGTTCACATCCAGAATGTTCTCCCAGGGCTCTGCATTGACAGGCAGTCTGCCTTCAGCTCTGAGCAAAGGGCAGCATATATTTGCTTTTCCCCAGAAGCAGAGCAGAGATCAAATTATAGCCACTTTTCAGTTTATTTGGTTGCTCCCTAGGGGAACCCAGCTGAGCTCCAGTTTCTGAGCAAACTCTGCCTTCTCCCTGCCCCTCCAAACAGAAGGCAGAGGCTCAGAGTCATTCACCTCTCATGAAGATTTCTGCTTCTTTATTGCCTTATTATCTACATAGATAGATTCACAAGTGGCCCTCTGTTTTCATACTCACTGAGATATTTTTCAGACCTTAAAAATCCTGAGACACAGGAGGAATTGAGAGGGTGGTTTCAGGATCTGTGGGAGTCGCTGCAATTCTGCAGCTCAGCTTCCTCCAGCATCCGTGGAGCAAATTCATTGCCCACCCTCAGGAGATAAAACACCTTTCTGGCACCCAGACCTTGCAGCTCCCATGGGACACAGCTGGCTCTGTGATGTGTGCTTTGAGAAGGGTTTTTGCTTCAATATCCATTTAATGAACAACATCAACTTAAATGAAGCCTCCCTTTCAGCCTGCTGCACACATTTAATTGTGTCTGGTGTCTTCCATTTGCTTAATTTGCTCTTAACTTGCCCAAATCTTTTGCAGTTTGCTGACATGGAAATAGTGGAACTCGTCCTCTTTGAAGAGCAAGGCTGCTTTGTGTTACATGCAAATTCCTATTTGTTTAATTATTTATTTATTTCATTCTTATTTAATTTTTAGTATTGTGTCTGTGCTGCTTGTCATATGTCTAATCTCCTTATTTTTCAAATTTGTTATTTAAAGAAAAGGAAACTGGAAAAAGAACTTCTGCTACTTTACTGGCTTTAAAACATATTTGTATTTGGAAACAGTCCATAAAAAGCATATCCACATGCTATTCTTTCATACAATTTCTTTTCCTCTACTCTGGATGTGAACAGGTTTCTTTTACTAAGGTCTCTGTACATGGCAGCTCAGCTGCTGTTAGAAAATAAAACATTGAATCTTTTCCTTTGGGGAAAAAAGGTAGATACTCAGTGTTCTGTGGACTTCAAAAAACCTGTATGAAGAATAGACCAGACTTTGTTCTGGCCAAGCTATAAAAATCCTTAAACTAAGTCCTTTCTTCGTTGAGCATCTCCTTAACTGATATCTTAAACAAGAACCATGGCATCCATTGAGTGGCATAGATGGGTTTAAATCCATCAGGCTCTGAAGACCTGTCTGTGCTTAACTTCTTTTTCTAAGGTGTAAAAGCAGATTCATCTCCATGGGCTTTTCTTTGGCCACCTCCAGTGTACTGGCAAAAGTTGGCATGTAGGATACAACTGCCACCAATAGATTGCAAAAAAACCCCATTATTTAATCTTTTTTTCCTCCCAATTATTTAAGATTTAACAAGTTCTATCAGGTAGAAGCAGTTTACCCTAATTATTTAAGATCTGACAAGTACTGTAAGCAACAAAGCTGTCTGAATGAAATTATGAGGCATGTACATATTCATGTTCCCTGCTGATGGCACCTGAGCCATCGCAGGCTGAGGTGTACTAATTAATCCCAGCCAAAGGTTTGTCCTCTCAATTAGCAGCCCCTTAGATAAGCTGTCTGGTTGATCTACAGCTGCCTGGTGGGAATACCCAGGTTGTGCAAGTTTTATGATTCTGACTCCCTAGGCCAGTTGCAAAGTTATTTCAAGGAGAGGAGCTGATCTGTTTTGCAGTGTAATAGCTGCTCTAGGGCAAATCCCATCAGGTGACTGCAGCAGAAGGCTGGAGTCAGCATCCAAAGGATGAGGAAAAATGTGCCATCAGCTTGGCACGCTGCAAATTCCATCTCTGAACCACACAAAATCTCTCTCATAATGTTGGCATTTCTGGAAACCTGGTGAAGGATGTTTGTATTCTCATGACTGTCAGAGGAAGTGTTTCTTAAGCTGTTTTAAAATCCATTTTAAATTCCAGCTATAAAATATATGCCTGTGTATAAACATCACACACAGTTTGAGCCAGGCCTGAAGAGCCTCAGAAGCCCTTTGGTTATTTAACCCTAATAACCCTGTTATTTCCTAACATAAAAGTACCACACATCTTCTCTGGCCAAGGGTGATCACGACATGCCAACAGGGGAGTCAGAAGGGCACATAATTTATGTGGGAATGTAGAGGCCCAGCTGAGGATACTGAACTTGAGTAGGGTTTAGGTGTGTCAGTCTGCCTGTCTATTTTGTTCTCCTCTCCAGTTTTCTCCTGTTTCTCCCAGGCATCATTATTACCCTTCATTTCTGTCAGTGGCTTCACGGAAGAGTGCCCTTAGCCTTGGGATGTGACACACACAGAAGCAGTCTATCTCCCCTGTTTACCCAGGCTGAGACAAGAGGCCAGACCCTGTGCCTGCTGAAACTCACCCTGCAGAAACTGAAGCCATAAACTAAAGTGAAATTGAAGAGGTGAAATGGAGAATGTTTCTCTGAAATCTCAGCTGTGGCTCTCTCCCTGCTCAGCACTCATGAATGGAGTCTGAGCTTAACATTTCTTTACTCCAAGCCCCAGCTGCCACCAAGAGACCAAGGCACAAGAACACTGGGATTAACCTCTATCCTTTAATACTTTAATACTATCCTATTAGCACAGTGCTTAAACATGCTGGGGAATTTAAGGATGATTCAAGTTGCACACTTCAAGACTTTTGGCACTTGGGAAGAAAATAGAGTTTTTGAGTGATGGAGCACAGTTCTTGTCCCAGCTGTACCTTTGTGACTTGCACACGCTGGTAATGTAATGGAGGGGGCAGCAGAACCTCCAAGGGATTTTTAATTTCAAAATGGATGGCAGATATCCATTCACTAATAAATCATCTGCAGCAGTTCTGCAGGAAAGAAAAAAGGCTTAAGGCATCTAATTTTGGTGCTGTGTATTTTTTCCCACCCTCTGGGTTCATAGAGTTAACAGTTGTTTAAAGAAGGGGTGGGCAGATGACCAGCCACATTAATAGTTGAGACGTGTTATTTATACAAATTTCATTTTAATTCAGTTCCTAGTGAGTGATGTATCAGTCAATAGATTTTGGTTTTTTTCTGAGGATCTTGTTCTTGCACTTTTCTTTCATGGCCCTGCTTTCTTTTGGCCAAGAAAACTCATATAGATTTATTGCCTTTCTCTTTTCTGTGCAACCTTGCCTAATAAGACCACTGCAGTGGCTGTAGTCTGTGAAATTAGCCCATGAACTCTTTGTATCCTTGTCTGTCTGTCTCAATACCCCTCAGATCACCCTGATAAGGAGAAGAACTGTGACCATATCTGTCTTTTTTATTATAGACTATTGTTGGTGTAGGTGGCAGACTGATGAAATACAGTGGGGGGTTTCCTCTTCACGTTCAAATTTCTGTGCATGTCTTTCTTTCTCTTTTCATTCAGTGGGGTATCCACTAAAATGCCTAAAATCAACAGTTGCAATATACACAGGCAGAGCATAACTATGCTGTGCCTATGGCTTTTTGGATGGTACTGCCAGAGCAATTTCAATGTCTCGTGGCAATAGCACTCATTTGCATAAAAGCCAATTTTATATCTACAGTCTGGTTGTGGCCAAAGAAATAAAAGAGAATTAATGGGTTTAGATTCAATGGAGTGATAAATACTGTCAGTAAAGTGATTTATTGTCTATCTCCTGATGATTTCAATTAATCTACAGGTGTTTTATATACTTGGAACTTGTTCTTCAGCACAGATACCGAGTGTAAGTTCACATCCTCACCCTGCTGTATATCACTCTCTCAGTTCCTATATGGCAAATAAAATGAAGTGATACCTCTGCACTAATGACTGGGGCACCAGGGCTTTACTAAATTTAGATGTCTGGACTCTACATATGCATATCTGTTTGTGCCTTATTTGCTTCAAACCACCCCCAAGTGTCCTTTTGTCTGCATGTGAGTGCTGAGAGATCTCTGTCTCCTGATTTGCATGTATGGTTTGTGCCAGACAAGAGAACTAATGTATGATCATGGGCAAGGAGAATCAATCCATTTTAAAATTATGTTGCCTGTTATTTTTTTGAGTGAAAGAGTGAGTTCTGTAGGGTTTTTTACCCCTGGTTGCTGTATTTTGGACAGTTACTCTCAGGTTTTAAGATGGTACATAATGCCTATACAGGGAACTTGATTCTCTGATGACTGTTTGCATCTCTTGGTGACACCTGTAGTAACCAGACCCCTACTGAGTAAGAGGACATCCAGAATAACTTTTTGTGTCAGACTGATGGAGTGAGGATGGATGCTTTGTGCTGCAGGCACTGGCCTGGTGTTCAAAGCTTTGGAGCTCAGTTCCTGGCATTGTCACACAGTCCACGATGGGAGATGAGAATTCTAGGGCCACTTTTTCTTTCCAGTGCCTAAAGTACCAAGTTAATATCTACTGGCACTTTCAAAAGCAGCAGGGAATTGGCTTCCATGGGGCTTTTCAGCATTCCCAGGGAGCTGGGAATAGTCCTCCACCTCTTGTGCAGTCCTCCTGTACAATAGTCCTCCACCATGGAGGACTGCATGCCTAAAGTCACCCAGGCAATGGGGTCACAATGTTCATAACAAAAGGCATCCAACACAGTTTTCCTGTGCAATCTCTGAGTCTCCCTCATGAGGCAGGAATCATTAAAAATATTTTGTTGCTCTAAGCTGATGTGACAGGTGAAGACTATTTTCATTATTTTCCTGCATTTGACACTCTCAGATTGCTAACAACAACAACAACAATAATTACACTCCTGCTACCCTCTGTTTTTATGCTAAATAATGACAGTAGAAACAATTTACCTATTACCCTAAATAGTTTGCAAGTAACTACCTGGAGACAAGAGGAAAGTTGCTCCCTGCACAGGGCAGGCAGAGCCCCTGTGCTCCTGTTCCTCGCTGATCCTGCAGTGATTGGGGATTCACCTCTCTGGGGCTGTCAGAGCCTTGTTTAGGTAGCGAGTTCCACATCTGAGGGTGCTGTCAGCTACACTGAAGTGGCTGCTGAAATGAGATGCCTGAGAACCCACTCAGCCAAGACGTGCCATCTGCTTCCTGGTGACTGACAGCAGAGAAATCTCCACTCCTGCCAGCAGAATTCTCCCTTTCAAACCACGTTCTGCAGTGCCAGCATCACTCCCTGCCATGTCATTAAAGCTGAGAAGGACTCAGACTCTCTGTTTCTCTAGCAATTTTACAATTTCAAATCATGTTCTTTTAGTCCAGAAAAATTTGAGCAACGCAAGTATCTCTTTCTCATTTTCCATATCTAAGTTTTTGAAAAATTTTTATGTTGTTCAAGGAAAAAGTGTGATTTTGAAAAGCAATTTGAATTAAAAATAAAAGTTTCACACTGATGGCAGCACAGGGCTTATTCTTTCTTCTAAATGATGTGGGAAAAGGTTTTTCTTTAGTGTCTTCTTATGCAAAATATTTAAATGCAAATATTTGCTCAGTTCTGACTGGTGTTGGTTTGTATTTTCTGCTTCAATGGTGGTGCATGCTGTGTGAATTGTTCATATAGTGAATGGCATTTGGTCAAAAATAGTAAGTAATATTGTTCTAGTTTCTATGGATTTTTAACAGAAAATATATAGCATAGAATAGCCTTCTGCTTGCAGAAATCACTTAACTTCTGTCAGTCTCCAGCACCCCAAGAGAGGGACTGACTGCCCAGCTGGAACTCAGCTCTTATCAGATTTCTGAAAACCAGAATATGTCAGCAGTCCTAAACTGGGAGCTTAAGAGTGGAATCACAGAAACACCTTGTTTCCTGAACCAACACTTGTTTAATAAATTTATGACATGAATACCAAATGGGGCATTTTTTTCAGCCACAGCTGAAGAAAATCAAATTGCAATCAGATGCCAAAGAGATGGAGTCACTCCCTCCACGTCCCTCCTGCTCTCCATACCTGTTTGAATACTCCCACCTTTTTTCCTTGCACTGGGACTGGAGTTTGCCTCTGCTGGTGAGCCAATTTCAATGTCTAAAACAACAGAAATAAAATTGTGATATGTTTTGGGGTTTTTTTTTGTTGCTGTTTTTTTGTTTTGGAGGATATAGGACTTTGAGGTTTTTTGTAAGCTGGGTGTAAATTGCTATACTTATTTAGCAGGGTGAGAGGTTGTTTGCTAATGCTGCCTCCCTGTTTCTGTTCCTTCACATCCTCCTCAGCTGTGCACAGGTATTTTTGCATCCATGCCTTGAACTGCCTCAAGGGATTGGAACAGGTTTAAAATAACCTAGTAAAAATGGCTTTTATTATTCTGGATCAGTTCTTCCCACAGTGTCACAAACAATTGTACCAGGATGCCTAAAGGGAGATGTTGGAGGGAGCTGGGCGGTCAAGAGAGGGAGAGGAGAAGGGCACAGGCTGCCAAAACAGATGGATGTCAAATCTGCCCTTAGCACAGTCTTGAATACACACACAGGGCAGTAAAGGCCTGATATGACACAAATTCAGATCCCAGCTTGGTGTGCAATTCCCTCTCAGTGTAGATGCAGCTTTAACTGCTGTGATGGTAATAAAAAGATTCACTGATGGAGCCGCTGCGAAGCACTTGAAAGGATTTGCTGTTCCTCAGTGCATCTGGAGCAAGGAGCACGAAAGAATCTATGCTAATGTACTGTTATGAGCTCTGTTCTTTGGGATTTATTTATTCTCCCCTTCAAGACAAAACTTGCAGCTGCAAGGAGCTGAAGTGTGGACTTAAAAATAGAAGGAGACTGAGTCTATTACACAAAATAACCTCTGAGTAGAGTCATGTCTGGCTGTGCCTTTGCAGTGTATTCTGTGTCTAAGAAAATAGATATATTTAAAAATATATATATTTTGAAACCTACAGTATTTTCAGCCTGAAGTTGCTGTATATGACTTATTATGAAGCATGACAGGGAATCCTACACAAGTTCTGAGTTTTATGAATATGTAAGAGCACATATGGAAAATGACTGGAAGTAGTCTGGGTTTAGAGCTCCTAGGAACAAACATATGTCACTGGGAGTCTCTAAGCATGGGCAGCACCTCATAGGGTGCTACTGAAATTCCCTGTATCATTTAAGAGAGTTGTTTCACTTAAATCTGAAATGGCTTTGATCTCTCAGGAGGTAGATGCAGGTAAGGCACTTTATTCAGTACCATCAGCAAGATACAGGGAAGCTGACAAATTCATGCCTAAGGTTTCTCTCTCACCCTTTGCTACGTGAGTTTACTACTTTCACATAAATAAAAACATATTTTTATTAATTTTATGGGTGCATATTTGATACTTGTGCTCCCCAAGACTTACTCATGGTCAATTGCTAATGGGATGAAGTAGTTTTCACACTGTGTGGTCACCCTGCTCTTTGTTCTGCTTGTATATTTTCACAAGCATCTGTCCCTCCAACATGAACTGCTGGGAGCTGAAATTCAATTGTGTCAGCTGCATCATCTGCAAATCTGTCCTAATGAAATTTGGCAAAAGTGGTCAAAGTTGCTCCAGACTAAATGAAACTGCCACATGTTTTTGACAGCTGCAATGACAGTCCAGCACATTTCTCATAGCTCAGGATGTCATGCATCATTAGATTTACAGAATGGGAAAGAGAAGCCTCTGCTGGAAGCTACTGTCCTTCAGGCTTTCATATTATTTTTTAATATGAATTTCCTTGAAATTCAAACAAATTAGAGGCCCTGAAAGATCAACAATGAACAGATATAGTTTGTCAGCTACTTTAAAAAAAAAGACAGAAAAAAATCCAAAATACTACTGGTAGTATATTGCTCTTTTTAAAAAAATCTGTTGTATTTAATTAATTTAATTTAGTTTAAACATCCAGAGCAGGGGACAAAAGGCTCTTAATGACTTTCCTTTTTTGGCACATTTTCATACTCTTTTACAGATTTTCAGTGGCTGCCCACACTGAAGCAAAATGTTTGTCAAGTTCAATATCCCAGGTTATATTTTATGGGTGAATTCCTTCTAATGAAACAGCTCAGTTGGATAGCCAGACATCCCTCAGCATCCACTTCAGTCCAGAGCTGGAATTTGAAGACAAGGAGAGAGAGTAGCACACCTGCAAACCTTTAATAAGACTGCAGCAAGTTTCCTTGTAGGCTCCAGAGCCCACAGGTCTGCCATCCTGGCTATCAGGGAGAATAAGGTAAAGAAAAAATATACTCTCACATGGGAATTTTCTTCTCAAGGCAGTAGGGACATTTTACAGTCATTAAAATACTCATATGTGACTCAGTTTAGAAGTTCTCCTTAGCAGTATCACTCTGCTTATCTGTTATCACTTAGATTCCCTTAGCATTTTTAAGAAATATTTACAAATCTTAATATCTCCTATTTTTCTTTGAGATTACAGGTCCATTAAAAAGGAAATGTGGCAAAAAATTCTTTACTTGTGCTGTGCAAATTAATATTCAAGGAACATACAAAAACTAGAGAAATGTATTTTTTGTGGCCTTGGTAAAAGGATGCTTGGAGAAACAAATAACATAATAATAATAAAGGATATTATTTAATAATATTAAATATATTAATATTTAATAATAAATCTCTCTCATCATGAGGTGATGAGGGCAGACTCCTGAGGTGGAGTAAAGAGCCTGTCTCCATTCATGTCAAAGGAATTGGGCTGACTGACATCACCACAAGTGGGAAGGGCATGGGGATTTATATCAAATATATCCAAAAACAAAAAAGGAAAAAAAAATCAGCCTCTGAATAGTTCCTTCCTGGTTAGAAATGTGCACTGGGGAAAGTAGGTATAAATAATAAATCCTTAGCTCTAAGAACGATGTTTTTCCCTTCATTTTTCTGTGAAGTGGGGTATTTCAATTTATTTCATTAAGACTTTAATTCCTCATCCACCATGCCCTTTTCCCTTGAGGAAAGTTCATAAATATTTCCTTGTTATTTCTCTCTTTTTCAAGTTGCTTCTTGTGCAGAATTTGTTTATTCAATGTGAATCCTTCCTCTCATCTGTCCTGCTCCTTTGGCCAGGACTGTGATTTGTGGTTTAACCCCAGCTGGAAGCAGCACACAGCCTCTCACTGCCCACACCTGGTGGCATGGGAGGAGAAGGGGAGAAATGTAAAACTCAAGGGCTGAGATAAAAACAGATTAACGATTAACGTAAAATATACTCCAACAACTAATAATAATAATAATAGTGATAATGATATCAATATTTCTTTGGCCACTTTGGGTCTCCTGTCTTGACCATGCTCCATTCCAGCCTCCCGTGCAATTTCTCACTGACAGAGCATGGGAAACTGAAAAATATTTAACTTTGGGGGGGAAAAAACTTCTTAGAAACAACTAAAATATTGTTGTGTTATCAACATTATTCTCATACTGAATNTCAATATTTCTTTGGCCACTTTGGGTCTCCTGTCTTGACCATGCTCCATTCCAGCCTCCCGTGCAATTTCTCACTGACAGAGCATGGGAAACTGAAAAATATTTAACTTTGGGGGGGGAAAAAAACTTCTTAGAAACAACTAAAATATTGTTGTGTTATCAACATTATTCTCATACTGAATCCAAAACACAGCATTGTATGAGTTAGCAGGAAGAATGTTAGCCCCCAGCTGAAACCAGGACAATGTGAAACAGCAGCACAGAGCTTTTTCTATTCTGTAACCTCCTTAATTCTATTTCATTTCTTGTTCCTTTGTTATGTTCAGTACTTCACCCTTGAGCTGTCTGTTCAAACTGCATCCTCAGCATGCTGGCCACTTCCCTTCACCATCTCCCATGAAACCATTACATATAAATTTGCATTCTGACATTAATTTTATATGGCTGGGGGTTTTTTAATCCTGACACTTATTATAGAATAATTCTCTTAACCTCTCAATTTATGTTTAGCGTGTTTTTTTCCTTTGAGATGTAGCAGCTCTTTCCTGTGTATTGTCCCTCTGCTATTTGGCTGGGAGAAGGACTCTACTCAAAAGGTTTTTTTCTTTAATCCTGTAAAATTTGCTTAGTTTGAATCATAAACCAGTTAAAAATGTGAATTTCCTTTATTATCTCTTTACTGGCTTTCTCAGAAACTTACAAAAAGTCCAGTTAATTGTGAATGCTCCACACCACCCTCAAAGTGTTGGGCCAAGGCTGGGACCAGAGACCAGCTGTCTGCTGCTTGTGGTTTTGCCTACTCAATATTTGACTCTGGCTTGAAGCTCAGGTTCCAGCCTGGAAAAAACCAACCAGCTCAGCACTATTCCATCCAAAGGCAGCTGGGAGCAGCAGGCAGCAGGCTGGCTGGGAAGCAGCACTCCTCCACAGTTACCCTGCTCCAGCCAAAACAGCTCTGGATTGCAAATCCTCCTGTTCTGTTCCAGAAGTGATGAGAGCTAAATGATTTGCAGATAATAATAATAATAATAATATCACCCAGGATAATAATATCACCCAGCTGATCTTGGCACTGCTCATGGTCACCCCTGTGGGATGAAGGAGCATCTCTGGTAGCAGCACAGAGCATTTCTAACTCCTTCCTAATTATTAATATTAATAAACCTTGTAGATAAAGAGAGGTGCTTTACAGAATTAAACCATCCAACATCATCCTTTTAGAATATTTTCCAGCAAATTTATCATTTATTTTCTCGAAGTACAAGTGGTGGCCTGATCCAAACCTCATTGCAGCCTGAGGAAAGATCCAGTCTCACTGGATCTTCTTGAAGAGTTTGGCAGCTTGAGTGCAGAAAAGCTCTTTCTGGTTTTATTTTAGGACTTCTTAAAAATATTCTTCTCTATTCTATTGGATTTTGCCTGCTTTGCAGTCCAAGCATCCCATCCCATATTAGCATCCAGGTCATCTCTTTTTTCCCTCCAACTGCACTGAGAGATTTTCTAGTTGATAGTTGGAAGTAAGATTTTGCCCCTGATTTTACTTTATTCTTGACATCACCACAGATTTTTTGCATCACCTTTTTCACTAGGCAGTAGCATCTTGATGTTTAAAACAGTCCATGTTTTCACTAAAGGGGCATGCAGCTAAAGGAAATAAGTATCTGCCTTGGTTTGGAAAATAAGAAATACTGACTGGTGTAAAAATTCAAAGGACTTAAATTTATTATAAAACCCAAGACACTTGTTAGGAGAATTTTTTTAGGATTACTTTTTTTCCTGTTCCCAAGTGATTTTGATAATATTGTGGGACTTTATCATAACCTTGCTCCTCCTCCTAAATGAAAACTGAAGCCAGACACAGGGCAAGTACCTCTAAAGACAGCAGCTGCATGGAAAACTTCACAGAGTTTCAGAGCTGCAAGCTTATCTGCTTAAGGATATTGCTAAGGAACCAGATGGAGAATAGTTTTCCACAGTTAACCATCTGGGCCCTGCAGTGATACACTCTGCCCTGAGCATTACTGTGGGAATTCACTTCATGGGGGGAAAAAGCAGAGAAAAAGAGACAGGCAGAGAAAGAAGAGCATAGTATTTTATGCTGCAAAAATATGCAGCCAAAGAATCACCATTTTGTCACACATTGCAATTTCCTCATCTCTGCTTGTGTTTATAACCTGTGGGATAAAAGGAAGAGAAAGTGAGACACTAATGGTTACTACAGCATGAAAGCCAGCTGGGAAGGAATTCAGAAATGGTGTTTTGTTTTTAATGGAACTTTGAGTGAGCTATTAGATGTCAAAGTGAAAGGCAACACTTTCTGATAGAGCTTCAATTTCTTTACATTGATCTATAATTTTAGCTCTGCTGAATTAATTTTTGGAGTTCTGTACTTCAGAGCTTCCAGCCAGTGCTGTGGTTCACATGCAGTGGTTTGTAGGGACCAGAAGAAGGTTAGAAATATAGAATATTCCAGGAGGTTTGAGGACATGACCAAATGCCTGGTAACTCAATGGAGTCAAAGAAATAGAATGAGTGGATTTTCTGATATATCTGAGATATGATATATCTGATATATCATACAGTCCTGCTGTATGGTCTCAACATGAAATCTATAGGTAAAAAGTCTTTAGGTGTTAAATATAAAATTGTCCTGGAACCAGAAGACAAAACAAAGGACATTTTTTCTCAGGTGCTTATGAGAGTCTCTAATTTTCCTTGCTGGTTGCAGTCTTTAGCTGAAGTTTTCCATGCTGTCCAGGCATTGCATTCTGGCTTTTTTCCTGCTATGTTGATTCTCCAGCATCAAATATTATATCATCTTATGCTGTGTGCTTTTCCCTGCCAGGGCAGTTGTAGGATCTTTCTCCTCTAGCTATTCACCTGCCTTTGTAAGGCTTGTAGGAACCTATTGGAGACTTTTTTATTTCTGTCACATTTCAGTGAAGCTTGACAATGGGTTTGCCTTCCTTAGTAAAATTGGCTAAATTGGAAAGCTTAAACTTTTTTTTCTAAAAAAAAAAGAAGGTAAAAAAACCCAGAAAATCTGATTAATCTCATTGCTCTGCTGAATTTTGAGTACCCAGATAATGCAGGTTAATTCTTTAATGGTATGAACCGGGATAATGGATTACTGAAAGTCACTGAGGAAATATCATCAACCTCCATTGAATATTAGGATCTTATATAGGGTTTCAGACTCTAGTTTGCTTTTTATGTGTCTGACAGGCCGAGAGAAACATTAAATAGTTATAAAAACAGAAAGACCTGGCTATTCAGCACATTTCTGAGCTGGAAATAAAAAAGGTTGAAGTTTCTATGACCTTTACCTGGATAGAACTGAAATTTTTCATTATATATGTATGCAGCAGCTGTTCTGTAAATGGAGACAAAATTCCCTGTAATGTTTTAAATCAGTGTTTATCTTCTATTTTAACAAAGCCCCAGACCACTCCAGCCTGGAGGCACATGTGCTCATGTGTGCTTATTGCATCTGGATGTTCACAAGGAATTAACAGATATAACTGATTATCAGGTAATCATCAGGTTATAAAAAGATTTTTTTTTTTCTCTTCCCAGAAGAAAATGTGTGTGGGGAAACTGTAATGATTGGGTTTTATTTCTGTGTGTCACTGGTGTGGAACAGATTGTGTGCTTTGATGTTGAGATTGGCCTCAGGTGTTAATGGCATGAAATAGTTTACGTGGATGATATCACACATATAGGTGCATATCTCACTCTTAAATTACTTTTGTGTGAGAATTTAAATAAAAACTAATAATAAACAACCCCCTCATCCATTAATCCTTTTCTTCTTCACTGTTGAACTGCAGAACTGGAAAATGTGACCTGTATGAAAAGCTTGGCTGTAACCTGTAGCTTGGAGAAGATGAGGAGGTCAGGTGGGTAAATAGATCATCTTTTGCAAAACATTTGCTCTTCTTTATTAGTAATATATTTTATTTTTCTGTTATTTATGGATTAACTGGAAGTTTGTTCAGTTAGGCCAATTGGACTACCCTCTTTCCAGGCAACTTGTAGCAGAGCCTTCAACTGAACTTGTGTTGTTCCTTCCTTGGCTGTTGATCTGCCAGTGATAAGCAGTGAGTTCTGCCTCTTAATGTGCAAAAATATAAATAATTTATACCTTAGAGCACAGAATACCATGGAAAGTGTGAGAAAAATTATTCAGCCAAAAGGAGGAAAGTTGTTGGATTGCAAAGAGAGAGAGAGAAATCTGCCCTAAACAAGGAGAAACTCCTGTTCTTGCTTTCTTACGTGCCAGCCTTGATTTAAAAAGGATGTCAGGGCAAACAGCTGCTTTGAGGCAGCTCAAAGGGAGCACTGAAAAGTTGCCTTTGTGTCTGAAAGGAATTAATTTCAGTAGTGTTGCCCTAGAGTTGGGTTTCTCTAAAAGCCTGTTTCTTCCCCTTAAATTTGACTCTGCAGCATTCTGCCCACATTGTGCATAAGCTAAAGTTCATAAAACGCATAACGGAGTTGCAAATGACATTTTCAGGAATTAATGTTTTTAAACACAGCTTTAAACACTGTTTGTTTTGTGTACTCCAACTGCTCTTGGCCACCAGTCAGAATCTGCCAAAGAGACCTGTTCTGCAGGAGCTGATCTGCAAATTTCCACCAGGGACATGTGAACCTTGGCCAGATGTTTCTTAGTCCTGCCAAAGTCCTTGGCCTTTGAGAGCAAAGCTGGATGACAGTCTCATTCAGCAAGAGGGAAAGTGACATGTAAATTAAAGTGACTGTAAAAAATCCAAATAAGACAGTGTCATCTATAAATATTTTTCTAAAAGAAGACCAAGGAAGGTGTCAAAGACTTTCTGTGAAATCATTCCCCATGTTTCTTTTGTCTGCCTGTTCCTGAAAACTGATTTTCCTTGTGCAAACAACTCTGTGGGAGAGACATTCTATGGTTTGAAGCCTTAAGTGATACTCATAGATGGCCTCTTAAGAGGTGGCAATAGATTTTTGGTTTCTCTGGATCACCCTGCTGTATATTGGGTAAGAAGACAAAAGTCTTCCTTCTCAAATCACAGGAAGGTACCAAGGAAGGTGTTAGGAAGGTCCCAAAGGGCCAAACCCTGCAGTAGAGACATGAAGACATTGAAATCAGAAGGCAATGTAAACAGCCCTTGTTCTCTCTTTCTTTCTTTTATTTTTTATTTTATTGCTGTTCTGTGGCTGCAATCAGGCAGCAACTCCTTCAGTTAAAAATCAGAGTAACCTTTTTTGCACAGAGAGGAACTTCCTCAAGAAGCACATGATTTAAGTTGCTAGAAGTTGCCTTTTTGCCATTCATGGACCTTCAGAGTGGCTGCTGAGTGTGTGCCCCTGCAGTGGTGTGAGGGCTGCCTTGGAACAGTGTGAAAAGTGCCACCCTGGGAGGGCAAGGTCCCAATGACAGAAGCTCCCATTGCTCAGAGGGTCTCTTTTTGCTAATAGGAAGTGGCATGAAATACTCAATCATCATTAAGTGGTCAAAGATTTTAATCTGCTCATAAAATTGCATCTACAGTAATTGATTAGCTCAGTGTGAGTGTCTCTAATTGTCTCATCACAGTGTTCCTGTGGCTCCGAAAAATGAGAGAAGTAACATGTTTTATTAAAAGACAGAATTTATAGTAATTTGACTCCAGAAGCCCAAAGCTTGCACAGACTAATACTGTGTTACAGGGACTTTGGTTTGTTCTTCCTGATGTTCATTTAAATGTCCTGTGAACACTGGAAAAACATGCCACTTTTAGTTGTCCAGTTGGCTCAGTTTTACAAGCAGTGTAGGAAGCCAGGGGAATCATTGCCACACAGTGTTGTGTGTGCAAAAAAACCATATCTGTATATGTTTTTAAAAGTGTTAAGACATGGAGCAAGGAGGGGAATATTTCTTGGCTGACTGTTAAACAAATTACCTTGGGTTTGGCCTTGAGTAAGTAACCTCTGGAGCTGAGAGTGTGTGAGGGAGACACAGTTGTGTGGTGGCATAGCTGTGACCCTCGTCCCTGGGCTCCACCTCCAGCTGCTCTTTGGGACATGAGACTGAGCTGAAAGCATCTTTCTCACAGGCTGAACACTGCTGGTAGAGCATGTTGCCATGAAAGCACCTAACAGTCTATTTATGCCATGCAGAATTCACTAAGGAAAGGTTTGGATTATTTTAGTTCCCCTTAATGATATTTAAAAAAACACTGTCCTGTGTTTTCTAGGATCATTTTTTTCCCCCTGGTCCTACATAATGTCCTGTTTTCTGTTCTTTGTGTGTTATTTTTTTCCTCTTCACATTCACCTCCTTTAACAGAGTTTGCCTGGTAAGATTCCTCAAACAAGAATGATCATGTAAAAAGTATAGTGTGAACACTTCCCTTTTATTCTTGGACAAATTGCTCACTGCAAGGGAGAGTGTATCCAGAATTGCTATACATAAAACAATGGCACTTTTATTGTGCTGTGATGAGAACAGTTCACCTTGCTGATGACCTCAGGAAGGCAGGCTGTTTCACACATGCAATTTCAGCTAACTGAGATTTCAAAGATCCCTTTTGAACATATATCACCCAAAGCCTTCTTTTAGCACATTGACTCTTTGTTCTTCTCTTCCATCATGGGTTTAACATGCTGATGAGGGCCTGCAGAGAGCACAGCAATGCCAATAGATCCAGCTTGGAGGGAGGCACACTTCGAAGGAATGTGAAATGAGTAAAGAGAAACTTGGCTGAAATCCAGCAACACAGAGAGGAAGTGGGAAAGGACTAAAATTTTAGTCAACAGCAAGGCCACAATTAAATTTCAAAATACCAAACCCAAACAAATGGAAAGCTCAGAGCCAGATTGCAGAATATGTGTGTGTGATCCATGTGATCCTACTGATCCCAGGGTGGGTTCCTCTGTGGGATTGCTCAGCCACAGACACAAATTAAATCTCTGGGTGGTGGTTCAGCAGGACCTTGTCCTGGGAGACTGCTGCAGTGGGTGCCAGCAGCACAAACAGAGCTTTACCCTGGCTCTGGGGGCCTGGGGAAGGGGATTCCCCCAAGCAAGTCCTTGGCAGCACTGGTGGGAACAAGCTCCAGGACACAAGTGGCTGCAGTACCTCAGGAGTGGGGCAAACCTGGCTAAACCTGTACAAAACAGAAACATGGAACTTGTGAGACCTTTTGATGTTCCCAGTCATGGCTGGGAAACAGCTGCAAGTTTGTCTAAACTCTGTTCTGCAGTTCATTCCTTATAATGTAGCTTTGGCCTGTAATTTTTCTGGTTTTGTTTTAAAAGTCCCAGTTGAGGGGAAAAATGGGTGTTAAGACACTCGTCTGTGACCTAGTTTCTCAATTTTGATTTTCCCCCTTCTGTTCAAGAGAGAGATAAACAGGAATCAAATTCACTCA
>VXBC01011959.1:105217-143352 GCA_013399945.1 Ploceus nigricollis
TTTTTTTTTTTTTTTTTTTTTTTTTGGGTGATCTCAGAGTACTTGTGAACAACTTTTTTCTGATATACTTGACATTCAGCATATTTGTTGATTTATAGCACACACTGCCAAGAAGAATCAATTCTAATCCACACTATTTAGTTATGATGTGTAGTTTGTACTACAAGACACATTGTCCATTCTCTAAATCAGTAAATACAGAGGTGATAAATATGCATTTTTGATAAATACACATTTTTGATTAATTTCCACAAGTCATACCAACATGTTTTTCTGCATATTACTACACAAGCTAAACTCCACAGCTCAAGGTTTATTCAGATTAAGCAAACAGCAAGATTTGGACTTCAACAAAAGTTTTAAATTATATTGAAATAACTGCTGTGAAATTTCCCCCTCAACCTGAAAAGTCTTTGAAAAGCCTTTGAGGCATTCAATGACAGAATATACCACTTTTACATGGTTCCAGTGATACTATTTTACTTTTTATTTTTGAAATGCTACACATTAGGAACAATTTGGGAAAATATTATTTGCTCAGTTTGGGAAAGGAGGATATGAGGATGCTCAGAAACAAATGTAAGATATGAATTGAAGGTTTTTGTTCAACTACACAGAAGTGTAATCATATGCTTATAGTGAAAATCATATCATCAATCACATTTCACATAGGGAAATTCTTGAACAGTATAATCAGAGGGGTTTTGCAATGAATAATAGAGAAGTCAGGATTTCACAAGACAAAAAATTGTCAGATTTGTAATTTACCTCTCATTCTTATACCTCACTATATATATATATATTTTTTTTTTCAGAATCCAGATAAGGGTAAACTACAATTTATGTATTGAAGGTAGATTTTGAGATGCACATGGCATTTAGTAAACAATGTATATAACATTGAGGCTGTCATGACAACTTTCATATTCTAGATTTAGCATATTAAAATCAATATTAAAATGTAATAAATAGTTTTCTCCAACCAAGCACACATTAATTCTGAATACAAAGCAAAGAGGAAAGCATGTTGGAAACACATCAAGAATTAGGAGCAGTAAATAAATCAAAGCATTTTTAATTAATTTTTTTTACATGAAATTGAGAATATGGGCATTTTATAAGCTGAACTGTGTTGCAAAATGTACCATGTGCCCCTATGCACATGCATCCTCTTTATTATCTTGCCAATAAGTGAGCTCCTCAAATCAAGCCCCCTGTGTGCACTAATTCCATTACTCTGCTGGAGACAACGTTCATGTGTGCTTCATTGTTCTCTTGCACAAAATCTATAGGTTTTTTTTGTTTGGTTTGTTGTTTTTGTTTTGTTTTTCTTTTTAATTAAACTGAATAGAAGCTCCCTCACATTTTCAAAGAGAAGGTGCCAGTGATACTCTGCTTTGCATAATGCCAGCAGTGTATTCCTGTTTCAATTCAAGTATGTTCCAGTTTGAATACAACTCCTAGTGCTTCATAATTTTATTTATTGCAGGGTAGAAAAGCGCAAAGGGAAGTTGGAGGTTTGACACCCATTTTTGTCACTTAGGTGACAAGGTGAGTTAAGTACGTCTCTAAACACATTTGATGTCAATTGTGTTAACTATTACTTGCTGAGCAGCAGGTGCTGCACTCAGCAGGTCAGGACAGGATCCCCTGTGCTGGCAGCCCAGCTCAGACCTGCCCTGCACTCTTGAACCTCCTGATGTGGGAAATAGTAAAGGTAATAAGATTTTTAGAAAGCTGGGAAAAGCAGGCCTTAGAAACAGAAAGAACAGACAATTTAAAACCAGCTACAGCTGCAAAGTCTGAAGGTAGAAAAAGTTACAATAGTACAGCAAGCAAGGACATTAAAAAATAGCTTGAGTTTTAGGCTTGGCTACGATAGACCTTAAGACTGCAGAAAAATATGCTTAGCAAGATAGCAGAAGGTTTTAAGCTTAATAATGGTGTATTGTGTATTGTTAATAGAAAGAAGACAAGCAAACATTGTGTGAAGCAGGTGTATGTGTGCTTTTAGTGATTGGCTAAAACAACTGTCTGTAAGCTTTAGCAATATGGTATTGGCTAAAAAGTTTTTAAAATTATCTGTAACAAAGAAATCCTTGGCTGCTGCTGGCTGAATGTGATCTTTTGCCATCCTTCTATTGTCTCAGCCATGTAATGAGGCTGATGCTGCAAATAAAGCTCCAGGAATGTCTCCCAGCAGTCCTGTCCTGTTTGTGAAAGGAAAAAACTCTGCCACACATCCTGGCTCCTGAACTTCCAGAGAGCTCTGAGAACCCCATTCTGATTCCTGCTGGGGCCTCAGCACAGACCCTGGGCTCTGTGTGGACCACGCCAAACTGAAAGACACACTCCAGCTGTGCACCCAAAGTGCTCCAGCTGTGCACCCAAAGAGCTCCAGCTGTGCACCTGGTTTATTCCAGCCCGAGGCAGATCCAGAGCAGCACCCTGCTGACACATTCAGGTGTATCTTGAGTTAGCTACTGCTCTCCTAATGATACAGGCAGAACTGTGAAGCCATTGCCATGCAGGGAAGGTCTGCTAGGAAAAACAGCAAGAATTCTTGGAAGATCTGGCCTATAGGGCAAATTTAAAGAACTATCATATTACAGTCTTCAGCACAAGAGAAGAATACCCTGTAAGTATATTGAGTGCCTTGGCAAGTAAATACATCATTTTTAATACATTCTCTCCTACTGGGTTGATATATATGTGCTGAGACTTTTTAATGATGTAATGCAGTGTAATACATAGGTACCCCTCCTGCTTATCTGCTACCAGGATAAGTTTGGTACCACGAGGCTCACAATTTCTAAAGCATCTTCAATTATCAGTGTATATAGATGTATAAACTATCTTCCTAAAGTCAGCTGCTGCCAGTATGTGTTTTCTGCAGGAAAAGAAAGACATTAAAATGTGTCTGGTAAAGCAATAAAAAGTGCAATATTCACTAAAAGAAGTAAAAGAAGAAGATAACAAAAGCAGATGATAGGAAATGAGATAAACAAGACTGCTGCCACAATAGGCTCCCACCTACCATTACCCACACACTTCATAAATATGCAGTGGGATATACAGCACAGATAACATTTTACTGTGAAGAATGAACAACTAGTGCCCAAACACTTTTATATGTCCAAGTGTGTGGGGAATGGTTGCTTAGAATCTGGTCTGGTATTGTTCCTGAATTTTTCTGGGTCAAAATGAGCTATGAGTGAACTTCAGAAGCAATTTAAGCTCATTCATCACCTCTGTACGTCCCATTTGGACATGCTCACAGTAGCCACTGACAAGAAAAAGGGATGATGTTTAGCAGAAACCAACAAGGGGAAGAGAGAGGAGCATAAAAGCAATAAATTTTTCAGCTTAGTAATTCACTGGCAAAATATGTGCAGTGTACATTGAACTGAAAAGTAAAGATTTCTTGGGTAGTATTAAAGCAGAGAAACAGCCACAAAAGTAATCATTTGAATCACCACAAAATGCTAGTTTTTTCTGAAGCAATCTGCTTGCTTTCTTTTCAGTGCTGTAATCCCATTTTAATTTCTTTCCTTCTTTCCTTCTTTCCTTCTTTCCTTCTTTCCTTCTTTCCTTCTTTCCTTCCCTTTTCTATCTTTTTTCCCTTCTATTTTTCTCTCTCTCTTTCTTTTCAGAACTGAAATGGACTTTCATGTGGAAATGAAACAAACTTCAACTTGGTAAATATTCATAATGAGTATTTCAATCCAATTTTTTTGTGTTCTTATTCCTTCTGTCTGGTTTTTTCAGCCATACTGCCAATCTGGGAACAACCTGATTGTCCATCACAAGGGCTCTCTAGTTTTAAGAGTCCTTAGTTTCTGTGGAAGCAGTTCAGCTGCCCAAAGAGCTGTGGTAATGCCATCAGAGCCATAGAGAAAAGCCTTCCATACTGGCCCAGCTGCTACAGACACATATCCAGATGAAGCAAAAAATGGCATTATAAGTTTTATTTTTGGGCAGTCTGAGTCAGGTCAAAATAATTGCTCTTTACTCAGACTTCATCTGAGAGATTGGTGATTCAATTTTAGTTTTACTTCTAAATGTTCTTGGAGGAAATAATGTTTCCTGCATATTCTGATCATCTTTTCCTATACCCTCTGTTCCTTCTGCCTTATAGAATGAGAGGATCATTTGGGTTGGAAGGCTCTCAAAGATGATCTCATTCCAACACCCCTGCCATGGGCAGTACACCTTCCACTAAAACAGGTAACTCAAAATTATTCTTATCTGCTCTGGGAAGAGAAAAGCCAATAACAGGGCAATTCCTGCTTTAATGTTGGATGTTGTATCTTGTGCTCTGAAAAGGATTTGTGAATTATGTAACTAATAATGTCACACAGCAACATTTGTCCTTAGGAAGGAATCAAAAATAGGAAGAAAGAGTTAAAAAACAGGAAGAAAGAAGTGCACAAGAATATGTGTACCTAAGAGAAAGCCTGTGTTATTCCATTGACTCAGACAACTTTCAGCACAGAGAATTGATAAACAGAGGTCTGTTTCTAAAAGTCGATTTCTATTGATTAATATACTGGTTTTTTTCAAGCCATTAAATATCAAAATCACTCTAGTGCTACTTAGTAATAAAGAACTCTGTATTGGATCACATTATGTTTGTACAGTGATTTGTAAACTGTCATCTGCCTAAATTCTGGGTCCTGTTCAAAGTATGCACTTCCTTGCAGGGTTCAGAGAGAAGGATGCAAAGACTTGAAAAAGAAGAAATGGAAATAAATCTGGAGGCTCTAAATAGACAGAAGATGTGTCAAGGTAAACAAAATTTTATACTCTTATTTGTGTGTTGAGATAGCTGATGCAGAATATTAACTGTAGTCAATCTGATCAAATTCCTAAGTTTTAAGATGAAGTTCTCCAAAGGAATTACTCATTTTCAATGAATTAGAGGTTCTGCACACCTATGACTCCTGAGAAAGAGGCCAAGTCACTCAGGAGTGAGCAGTGCCAGTGGGGCTGTAACTCAGACCCTCCTTTTTGAGAGAGGCGAAAGTCATTTGAGCTATGTGGATGCAGTGATGTGCCTGGGTACAACTGTATCCTGAAATAACAGGATACAGGGGTTTGCTTTCCCTTTATTTACCTGACCATGCCAGGGATTGATGTTATTTTTTCCTTCTGTTAGGGAAGAAAACCCAGAATGTCCAAAGGGAAAGGTTTTTAGGCTCTGCATCTTGCTAGTTTTGCTCTTCCCCAGTTTGATGTGCTGTTGTAGTCCAATCAAAGAGCAGCCTTGCATTTCTGATGAGGAGCCAGAGCTCTCAGCTGTTTTTCAAATTGGCAGGCACTGGGTATCTTGTAGAGAAATTGAAGTGCTTGTTCTTGCTTACATGATTCATTGTTATTTTTCCCAGTCATTATGAATTGAAATAAGCCATCTGTTATAATAACAGTGCACCATGCACCAAGAAGCGTGGCTTTACCTAGGAACAGAAACAAATGTCACATAAACATGAATCTGGGGATCCACACATACATCCAAATTAGATAGCTCAATAATAGCAGCAATGGATGTGTACATAAAACTCCTTTTGTGGGAATATTTACTGTTGTTTTCAAAGTGAGACACAGTAGGCTGATACCATTTGAAATGGATAAAAACAATCTATTTGCTTGAAAATAATAGATTTCATTCACTGTCCTTCAATATGAAATCTGTGACTATCAAGGCAAGTAAATCTGAAACTGGGTAACAGCTAGGTTTTTCTTTATTGTTTTATGCCAGTTTTAAAATAAATTCCTGATCAGCTTAACAAAAACTTAAAACACTAAAAATATCTAAAGCCTTATGAACTGCAAAGGGTTTTTTTTAACATATTAAAAGTAATCTACAAGCCAAATTGCTGTGTGTGTGGTAACAGGACTTAACTCTCCTGCAGAGCTCAGTTGATGGTTTAGTCTTTGGAGTTTTTTTCCTGCTTCTTTGTCTGTTCTTTGAAATGTCTCTACTTGACACTAAAATAGGGCTAAAATTTTATCACTGTGGTATCTTTTCTCACTTTTTATAAATATTTACATAATCATACTTTGTAAGGAGGAATTAAAAAGTGTTCCAAAGATGCAGTTTGCACAAGTACCATCAGCTGTGGCAGTGCCTTATCCTGTATTCCCAATGCCATTTTTCCATTGTTTCTTCATATCTATCCCAATATTTTTTCTTTAAATTTAACCACAGGGTTTTTTAGGTCAGAATCTGCACTTGTTCTGTGTTCATGAAGTGAACCAACAGTTTAAAGGTCTATCTCCACACAATAATAGAGAACACCTGCCATGGTTGGAAGTTAAGTTCTCTACCATCAAAACTCTTTGGGTACTTGGCCTCCCAGGATGAGGTTTTGAGCTCTGTGTGAAGAACTCTCATCCCAGCAGATGTTGTGGTGCAGCTGGGTCAAAACACACAACACAACTGACAGGCAGCCCAGCTCAGCTCTGAAATGTGACAAAGGGGCCAAAAGGGTAAAACTGGAATTTAGTCTTATATTTAAGGGATTAATAAGATCAAGCCAGAAAATAAACTTCCAGCTGCAAGTACATTACGAAATGTAAATATTCCCTAATTATGTACAAAAGATTACTAGAAAATTCTGCAACAGAGCCAGTAAGAGCAGGATGTTAAGCATTAAACTTATTTTTCCTCTCATGTTTGGATTTGCCATTAATAGCAATGGGAATTTTTTACCTTGAATTCACTGGGAAAAAAGCACCAGTTGTACTCTTCCCTAGCACCTTTAGGTTTTGGATATTTTTTTGAATGCTGGATTTAACTATCCTATTTTTATTCTCTCTAAAAAGCAGATGACAACATGATTTCTGTAGTAGGAGATAGTCCTTATCACAAGCTACAGCTGGAATTTGAATTATGTTCCCTGGGAGAGATTGGGCTGCAAACTAAAGAACAGCTCCAGATTGTTATCAAATTAGGCCAGATCTTTCTGTAAACTTGTGAGAAAGTATCACAATTTATTATATAATATCTGCAAAGATTCACTTCACTGTCCTCATCTGCAGATATTCCTTTACTACTCAATTTTAGGTTGATAAATCAGCTAACAGCCTCTTCCTCAATGTCCTACTTGCACATGGCAAATAGTGGCTGACTGGGGTATTGAAAGGATGATATGCAAAGTGCTTGAGTATCTGTTGAAAAGAACTTAGGATTACAAAGATAAATAGGTGAAATTTTCCCTTGAAAACTATTATTAGCCATATATTGGGTTACCAACAGGTTAATTCAGGCACACATAGACACATAAAATCCTGAAGGGAAGGAATGAGAACCATTTACACAGAGCATGCCCAAAACCCAAAACATGGTGACCCATCTAATAAATAACAATCCAGCCTTCCAGACCCATAAAAAGAAATCAGACCTTGGGGGTTGCTATCAGCTGTAGGGCTTCTCTTCAGGTGCTGCTAACTGGGTAAAACCTCAAAATATATGTCAGTCATATGTGCACAGCCATCTGCCCACACAGATACTCCCTGTCCCCCAGACCCACAGCAATTCCTAGGAATCCCTGGAATGGAAAGGGTACCTTGGCAGGGCATTGCTGCTGTACCTCTTGTTAGCTACCACACCATTATCCCAGACTTTCATCTCCTCTCTTTGTTCAGCTCCAGTAATAATGTGTCATCTAAGACTCCTGACTCTTAATTAGAAATCATCTGCTGTTCTTCACCCTGCTCTGTTGTGTCCTGCTGTGACTTTTCTGTCAGTCTGCTCTTGCCTGTGATATGATACAAGGTGGGAGAGCACAGGGGTTAATGCAATTATTTACATATGGTAGTACAGTGTATAGCAGGGAATTAATGAAACAGTTTGCAGCATTTCAGAGCTAAAAAGAAATTATACACCATCTCTTCACTGATTTTCTAAGTGAAGTGTGCTACATTTAGCATTTAGCTTTTAAACTTTATGCTCCTTGCACCATTCCAATGTCACCTTTTTTTCCCTCTTTTTTTTTTTTTTTGAGAGCAAGGTGCAACCAAGCTGGATTTGGAGGGACTCAAATGTGGTAGACATAAAAAATTATTAATTTAGAGTTTTTGTGAATGCTTATCAAAACAGGCATACAGAATTATCTCCCCTTATAGTTTCACCCCTCTTTATAATTTGCATTTCTCCAAAGTGGTCACAAACCCAAAGCAAGAATGGAGTATGGCTGCCCTTTTGAAAATAACTGCAAGTATTAAATGCTGAGTTCTGTCTTAATTTAGAATCCTGACCTACTGAAGTAGGAGGGGAAAATTGCCTTGACTTTCAGGAGGCCAGGATGCCACCCACAGAGGAGCCTGATTGCCAGAGAGGACTGGGCATCTGCTGTCTGAAAATCACTGCAGTCTCTGGTATCTAATATTGGCCAGTCAAAAAACAATATTAAGTTTTTTTAAGACACTGAAATAAGCAGTGCAGGCTGGAAAAGCTGGTGCAGAATGGTTCCACGAGGATGATTAACACCAGCTGAGGAACTGCACACAGGATTTTGCATGTACAATACACATGTGATTTTCTTTGTATTTACTTTTGAGGAATCATTGATTAGGAATATAAATATTTATGCACAATAATCATTTTAATAGGCAATTACATTCATTATTTAAGTATTTTCATAATTGCTCAGCTCACAAACATGAGCACTAAAAAAGAGCATCTGATAAAATAATGCCATTATTCCTAATGATCCACGGACAAATTAATGTTCTTTCTGATACTGGTAATTTAAATTTATCAGATTACAACTGCAAACATAGAGACACAGCATGTCAATGAAAGTTGTAATGGAAAGGGATGAATCCCAGAGCTCAGAGCATGCTCTTATCAGCTATAAGCACAGGCAGTATAGGAAAAACAGACAGCAGAGGCAGAGAGTAGTTTTTAAGGCTGTTTTCCAAATGCAGGGGCATATGAGGATAGAAATATATTCTGTGACAGACTTTGTATTAAGGGTGATGGTTTACTCAGTATTTAAGACTTTGAGAGTCTATATGACAGAATCTCAGTGTGGCAAACCTGACTGAGGTCAGATGAAATTTACACTGACTTAGATATCACCAGAAAACTTTGGGAGCAATTTGTTCCCCTCTGTCTCCCAGCTGGCTGATTGTACTTCCAACTGAGTAAGAACCCCAGGACAGCTCCTCAAAGCAGTGAAAATATCAGTATTGTAGTCTCAAGCCATCCTGGGGATGTTCCTGTCCCAGATGTGAGACAAAATCTGCCTCACTGATTTGTTCAAGTTTAAGTTGGTGTAGAATCACAGAACAATTTGAAAGAATCTTTAAAGATCATCTACTCCAATCCCCCTGCAAAGAGCAGGGCCATCTTCTACTAGAGCAGCTTTCTCAGAGCCCTGTCCAACCTGGCCTTAAATGGTTGCAGTAATGTGGGATCCACCACATCTCTGGAAACCCTGTGCCAGTGCTTCACCACCCTTATTGTAAAAAGTTTCATCCTTATATCTAGTGTGGTCTCTTTTCATTCAAAGCCACTACCTTTTGACCTATCACAACAGGCCCTACTAAAAAATTTTGACTGAGAAGTCCCCTTTGAGCACTAAAAAGCTGCAATAAGATTTCCCTGGAGCCTTGTCTTGTACCTTGGGAATGAGTGAGTGAGTGGTGGCAAGAGAAGAGAGTCCTTTAACAAGATGTTTTCTGTTAGATCAGGTCACTAGATGCTTTTACACACTGGAACTTGAGTATATATTAATGATAATGATTTCCCCTGGAAATATAATTTCATCTTCTTAAGCTTGATTGTGTCATTTCTTGGATAAATAAATATCAAAGCTGTGATAATGACAGAATTAAAATTGCCAGTTTAGGTCAGAATGAGTATTTCCCTGAAAAGAGTCCAAAGCAAACAATTTATGCTGTGTTCAGAAACCTGTCAGAAAGGGGTTGGAATGTGCATTACTCCTTAACAGAAGTGAGTGCAGACTTTATCCATCATAGTCTATTCCAGGGATGCTGAAGTCACAAGAATTTATGGAGAGGGAAGAAGGGACCTATAGGCATACATGAGCAGAGGCAGGGATCCATTTTTTAGTGGAGGCAATACAGTCACTTAAACTAAGAAAACAAGCAATAAACAAAACCAGGCAGTGACAACTATTAAAGGTTTGACTCATTGCCATTGTGAGTCATTACCACTCTGAATGCAGAATAAATAAGCAGTATTATTTAGTATGCAAAGTAAGCAATAAGTAGGTGTTTGTGAGTGTAATCAGTGATGGTGAAACTGAGGAACAGAATCTTGGTTCTGAGCCATGCAAGATGTCACAAGAGACACCAGGCAAAATCCCAGCCCAAAATGAAATTAATGAGACTTCTACCAGTGATTTCAGATAGATTAGGATTTATTACCTTTTTTTCCCACCAATAATCTTGCACTGTAATTTAATTTCTTAGCACTAATACTCTCATTTAGAGCACATCTTGTCACATTTGTATAGGATGGTGACTCTATACTCACAGTAAGGTCAAATGGCATAAGTGTTGAAAAATGTGAGGAATTCTTATGTATTAAGCATCTCCTTAGGAGTACAAAACTAAAGTTAGACCAGGGAATTTATCTGCAGTCTGCCTTCACTGAGAAGTTCCAATCATCTGTTTGAAATGCTGGCATAACCATAGATCTCCTCCTCCCTCTAGTTCAGATTTGTAAATGCAATGAAATCTTCCATGGTTTAGTCTGAGAATGGAGAATTACTGTACTTTCATGGTGCTGTAATTGCTCTATAATAGCTAATAATTATGCATCTGCAAGATCATAAGCACAGTGTTGTGAAATCCAGTGCAAAAAATTAGGCCCTCTGTTATAACTCAGAAAATGATTTCAGAAATGGGATGAGGCTCAGTCAGTTGTGTAGACAGATGCTGTTTTGCATTTGGTAATGCAGTGAAGACAGGTTATCTAGCCCTTTAGAGTCACTATCCATTGTTCTAGAGGTCTGTCAAAAATGCTGCAAAAGCTATCTATAGCTTTGACATACAAAGCAAAGAAACACAGTGAGGAGAAAACTGAGCAGGGAGAAAGCAGATTTCCTTGAAAAATCAATGGCACTTATGTACTTGCTTGTGTCTTTTGTGCTTTCAGTTCTGTTGCTTCAAACCACAGTGCAGGAATTTGAGTCCTGCTGCCTTTTGGAGATTCTGGCATCAAGCAGCTCCCATAGAATGTGCTCTGTGCTCACATCCTGCACTGCACTGACTTCATTAAGGAGCAGCAATAAGAAAAGCTTTTTATTAGAAAACTGAATTTAGTTTCAATACATTGACACGCTTTCCTTTTCCACATACACAGAATCCACAGCCAGCTGTTGCAGATCCTGTTTCCCGGGACATGTAAGGCTCCCCCAACGTGGTGTTGTGTTAGTCTAAATTTGTAGAATTATAGATTAATTGGGGTTAGAAGGGACTTTTAAAGGTCATCTAGTCCAACCCCCCTGCAATGAGCAGGCACGTCTTTAACTAGATCAGGTTTCTCAGAGCCCCAGAATCTCAAGGCTAAAATCTTCCATAAGGACTTGGTTCATCTTCATTACTCTTTTTCTGTTGTACTTTTCCCTTGTATTTAGAGGGGCAGAGGAGCAAACAGTCACAAAAGAAAGCAAGATTTTATGTGAAAAAGATAATTCTACATTTTGTATTGCTCAGTTTGAACATAATTATGATCTGGCATCTCCTGCAATTTTTAAAGGCTCACTAGAGTATGACAAACAGGACATGAATGAAAAAGCCTGCCAATGGAAAAAGAGACAGATTCCTTTCAGCTCCTCTCCTGTTGATGTTGTGCAGATTGTTAGGAAAAGGGTTGGGTCTTGTTTTTTTTCTTCATTTATTATCCTTTGCTGACATTTTAAAATAATCATTGGACCTGAAACACAATGGGAGCTTAGAAAAAAAAACCAGAAAGTGACAACAAAGGGAAGAAGGAAAAGGATTGAGGAGGTTGTTTTGTATGAGTGAATTTGAAAAGGGTGGATAGAACCTGGACCTGGATAAGCTGCCCTGTGGGAAGGACTGAAATGGTCACTATTGTGTGCACTATCCAGATCAGCCTCTGCTGACACAGTGGGGCTGGAAACACAGGGATTGTAATTGTAGTCTCAGGTCTATAGGAATGGCATTAGGAAAATGTCATATGCTGTTGAAATTATGCCCTGCTTGCAAAATTCCTTATTCTTTGAAGACTTCTGCAAAAAACAGGATACAGCTTTTACAGTTCTCAGAGGACAGCTGTAGGTTTATTATTTTCTCCCTTGCCCTGGGGAAATTTCCTATTGACTGTGGCTGACAGCTACACTGCAGACCAAACCTCCTCATAAATCATGCTGTGAGTCAAGTGCATGTCTCTTCTAAAACGTGGCATCCTTGGAGGACACTGCTCTTCCCACAGACACAGCAAGTGCTGAGCAAAAGCAAAAGGTGCCAAATGGGGCAAACATGACCATGCTGCCTCTGAGGAGGATGAGTGGGGAGCAGACACATCTTTCACTGAAGAGGATTCTTCCCTCAGCAAGAAAAGTCAGACATTTCAGGGTCTGTCCCACTTCCTGAGCAGGTGTCATGCTGCCTCTACAAAGCATTTGTCTGATTTTGATTGAAAGATGAGCACTTAAAAATATTTCTTCTCTTCACAGTGTGGGAGGTTTCCCCTGGCACATGCAAGCTCATTTTAGATAGACTATATTTATTGGCTCAAAATAGTTTTTTTCAGGGTAACTGCTTTATAAATTGCTCCCTAGAAACTTTTTATATAATGCTATATCTATTAACATGAAAAGAAAAATGCTATCCTCCTACAAAGTTTTTCCACTGTGGGCCTTTTTGGCTCCCACATGTAAAGATACCTCCTTTTCAAAAAATCTTTTTGCTACACAGCTTATTCTGAGTTGATCATCCGGTGCTGGGTGTCCTATAAATGCAGTTGGAACATTAACAGTGAACATTATACCTTCAATTCCTTTCAACAGGCTGATATTAATATTTCTTGCAATAGAAGCTCTCTTTAAGGCCCATCTTGTCCACAGATGTGACATGCTGAGCCCTGTCCCACCACCTGGGAGGACTTAATGTGGGATTTGCCAAGTGGGTTTCTTTTCCTCAGGGCAGTCTGACCACCAGGCTGCTGCCAAGCTTAGCAGTTTGGGCACTGTGCAGTGGAGTTGAAGGGTGTGTTGGTTTGGTTATTTTTTTCTTTTCACAAACAGGACAGGACTGCCTGGAGACATTCCTTGAGCTTTATTTGCAGCATCAGCCTCATTGCATGCTTGAGACAACAGGAAGATGGCAAAGCTCATGTACAGCCAGCAGCAGCCAAGGATCTTTTTTACAGATAATTTTAAAAACTTTCTAGCCAATAGCATATTGCTAAAGCTTACAGACAGTTGTTTTAGCCAATCACTAAAAGCACATGTACACCTGCTTCACACAATGCTTCCTTGCACACCTTCTATTAACAATACACAATACACCATTATTAAGCTTAAAATCTTCCACTATCTTGCTGAGCATATTTTTCTGCTGTTTTAAGGTCTATCTTGGCCAAGCCTAAGATTCAATCTATTTTTGAATGTCCTTGCTTGCTATACCATTGAAACTTTTTCTACCTTCAGGCTTTGTACCTGCAGCTAGCTCTAAATTTTCTGTTCTTTCTCCTGATTTTACACCTTTCTGGAAGCCTTCTTACCTTTACTAATTCCCACAGAAGGACAAGGTTTAGTGTTTGAAAAGAGGCCATTTGTGGGTTTTCAGGTTATCTTGTCTGCCCTACACATGCTGTTCAAGGAGGATGTAGAGCTCCTGTGCCTCCCATGCCACTGCAGATTGTGTGATTTTCCAGTGTGGTGCCACACACCAGGCTCTGAATCCAGCCCTGACTGTGCATCACCCCAGATCAGTGAGGGCAAGCAACAGTTTTCCTTTACAAACCTTGGTGAGCTTCTTTATACCCAACATAATTAATGATCTTTTGGTAAGTACATTCTATTCACGTCTCTCCCGTTTGCTTTGGATCAATGCTTTATTTCATACCCTCAGAACACCCCCAAACACTGGCAGATGAGCATCTTCAGCTTCATATCTCTGAGTGACAGATACATTTATTTGTTTCCTCAGCTTGAGCCACTACACCAAAGATATCTTGCAGGGGCTTTGACCCAGAGAGCTCTGCTGAGTGTGGCCAGAGTGGTGCTAATCACTCACACCCAAATTCTTATTTAGGCAGCCTCTGCCAGTGATTACAGCTGACATCCTTAAGGCTTTTATGGCCTTATTTAAGCCTGAACCTGGTGTTCCTGTCTTCTCTCCCCATTGCTCTTTTGGAGAGGCAGCAGTGGCCCATGTTCAAATGCCTTTGCTCTCCTAGCCTTCCTTATTTAAAAGGACTTCATAAACTTCAGGTCAGATATTAAGTTACTTGTTTTCTACATCTGTATTTCTGAGTCAGAAAAAATACTATGGAGGGAAAAATTAAATAAAACCCAGAAACAGCAAGAAATAGCTATATTGTGTTCTCCAGCAGTATCTCTAGTTAATAAAATCACTTTTAATTATTTTTTATCTTTCTCGATAACTTGTGAAATTAATTTCTTCAGCTATTGCAGGTTTTACTTTTGCACTCCCATTTTGTCTATTTTTGAAAATTATGCATTGCAGAGCAGAATATGTGCTAGTTAACAAGAATAATCATTTATCTTACTGTAATTGCACATCATCACCCATTAGTCAGTAACAATGATTGGCAATGCAATTTTCTTTGCAATAAAACTAATTAATATTCACAACATTATCTGCTGTTCAACTATTTCTAAAAGCAAAACCTGATTTTTTTTAGCAAGCAAGTCATTAAAAGAAAAAGAAATCATATGGAATGCTAAAATTGGTATTTTAATACATGAAAAATATCAGTAGAAAAAAGAAATCATATGGAGTGTTAAAAATGGTATTTGAAGACATAAAAAATATGAGTAGAAGCTGACTTAGAATGACCATTTCCATTAGGAAATGAATTTTAAAAGCCCAGTCTCCTCTTTTAGTTAGATCTGATGGATTTCTTCTGGAGAAGCAGCAGAGTAGTTTTTGCCAATCATAGCAGCATAATATGTCAGGAAAAGAAGGAGAAAGGTTTATGATTTCTCGACAAGAGCACCTGACTTCACCTTTGAAATGAAGCACACTTTTAGCAATGTTTCTCTGTGCTTTCCCTATTGCATCATCCTAATTAAGTGTGTGCTGAACTAAGGAAGTTCTTAAAGTTTTTGTGACTAATTCCATCTCACTTCTAAAATAGAAACATTATAAATATTAGTGGTAGCAGGGGACTGAGTGCCAAAACATCTGAAAAACTGCAGTTATTTTTTACTTTCTTAAAACAGAGAATTAAAGGAATTATATTGTGGTTCTAAATTTAAGACCCCATATAAAGGAGTCCCTGCACTTTTTGGCACTTGTTACTAATATTTTACTAACTTCCCATCAGATAATTTGAGTGATGAATATTGTGCTCAAATGAGGAAAAAATATTGCATTCTGCAAAAGCCAAATAGTTTTTTGAATGAATTGCAGTAACACAGTAGCTGCTCACAACAATTCCAAGTCCCTCAACTCCTAAATGCATCCCTGTGTATGATTATGAATATCTGATACATTATCCTATGAAATATTTAGATGCATTTGAAAATAAGATCAGAGAAAAAATAAGGAATTCTGGCATTTAATCCACAGCAATTCACCTCTCAGAATTTTTTTCAAACAGACCATATGCATTTACATTCTGAACTTCTGTTAAGAAAATCTGCTACTGAAGAAGCAATATATTATTGCTTATAATTTTCCTTCCTTATAGTCAGGGAATTAGTTTATTGTTGTCATGAAAATGATGAATCATAAGGATTTCTCTGTCCAAGTCAGTTTTGTATTCTGGTTATCTAAATTATTTATGCCTGCATACTCTGTTATTACTCAGAGGGATTGTAGCAATAAGTACCTTCATCATCATCCAGAGGAATATATTATTTTGCCAAATTAATGAAGATAACCTTTCTCCTCATTCTCAGAGTACCATCCTAGCCAGGGACAGAAAGTGCCCTGCCAGAGCCCACTCTGTTCAAAGATCCACCCAGAAACTCATCCACAGAAAGGGAATTCCATGTATGAAACATCCAGCAAAATTCATGGCTTTCATAAGGAAATCAGGTGGCGCATGGATTTTCTTTCTGTGGATGGACTAACTCATGTCATAGTGACCCCATGAAAATTGCAAACATTTGTTAGACACTTGGAGCTTAACATTTCTATTGAAAAATCTGCCTGAATTTTGTTCACTTTCAATGTTCAGAAGGTATTATTCAGAGGAATGTGACTCCTATAACATGGAGTAAGTCCTGCTTTTGCCTTGGCATGATTGAAACTCAAAGAGATGAACAAAAGATAACAGAAGTAAACAGAGTGAAAAATAAGGAATATAAGGAAAACATAACATAAGGAAAACCACTATTCTTTACTTGTCAAGGTTTATGCTTCACTGCTATTCAAATATTCCTGTTAACAAAACCCCCAAACCACAAACACCCATAAGAATGTATAGAGAATAAAAAGGGGAGAAATTAGGGTGAAACCAAAAACCTACTCAAAATTCATGTATATATTGCAAACCTTGCTTTTCAGAATTCAGCCAGCACATCATAACCAAAGAACCCTGAAGCCCTCCTTGTGTTACCTGTTTGTAAGGTAACTCACCCATGATACCCAGGGTGACTAGCAAAGGATTTTAGAGAAATGCCAACAACAGATTGATATTTTTATTAAAGCCTTCCTTAGTACTTTATAAAGAAAAAACATGTGAATGTGGTTGAGGAGTTTGCCATTTTAAGAAGCTTTTGTAGAAAATACAATTTATTAAATAATTATATTGCTTTTCCATCTGCTATGATCTGAAAAGTTTGATATTAATCAATGGTAGTCAAGAATTTAGAACAATTTAGCAACTAGGGTGTCATCATCTGTCCAGGTGCCCACTGACAGAAGTCATCAGATCTTTATGCAAAGGAGCCAACCCTCCAAACAGGCTCTTGCTCTCCAAGGCAAGTTTATGTATAGCAAATTTGTCTCTAGGTTACAATTAGTGTGGTTTATAACTCAGAAGCAAATGTAGCTCCCTCCTCACCTTCAGTTTCCCTGACCCATGAATTTTAGTTGTTTGATATGCTAGGAACCAAAATTTCCCAAGCATAGCCCTTGGAGTCTTAGAAAATCTACCATGACCTGGTCTGTAACTCCAGGTTAAAATGTTATTTATATTTGTGTTGCTTTTTCCTAAGAGCAAACACAAGAAATCTGTTTCACTACAGATTTGCTACAGCAAACACAAGTAATTGCTGTGTTGCTTTATATTTAGTTTCATTAAAAAGCACCCCTATGAATATTTATAAATGTAGGCATGCAGAGACACACATAAACAAAGTGTGCTACGGTGTCACTCATCTGCCAGGCTGTGTTGCCATCAGTGGGTCACTTGCCAGAGAGGAGTTCTGGAAGGAATGAGCAGATGGCAGAGCAGACAAAGCAGAAAGCAAGCTTTTGATCATGCCTGTTCAGTGTGTTACCCAGCAGAGCTGCAATTATGTTTCCTTGATGGCAAAGGAAGACATTCAATAATTTACTGAACTTGTAGGGTATTGAAGCTGCAAGAGCACATCGGTGCCTTTGGACTCTTGGCTATTTGGAGAGCTTTGTTCACAAGAATTGGAGGAGGGCTTTCATTCTTCATGTGCATTGTGCACCAAACCTGTTCAGAGATGCTTTGTAGGTTTTAGGTAAAAACTGATAGTCCTGGCTTTAGGGCCTTCATTGCCCCAGGGAGATTGGAAACAATCCCCACCATCACTCATGTTAAATGATCAGATTTCCAGAATGGTGATGCATGAAGTTTCTAAGGTATCTAGGAACCTTAATGCTTTCTTCTGAATGATGCCAGTGGAAGGAAATATCTTTTACTGGATGATAATGGTTGATGAAAACTTTCCAGCCCTCTAAGGAGTTCAGTCAAAAGAAAGAATTTTATAATAAAAGATGATAAATTTAATTACTTAGCTATTGTGAAAGAAACAGCAGAATCTGGAAGATGTTGAATGCTCTTGAAATGCTTGAAGACAGTTTCTCTGTTCTGAAACTTGCAAAACTTATTAGAATTCAGATTTGAATTGGATTCCAACTGATGAAAAAGAATTGGTTAAATTCTCATCATGGGATATTTCAGTTCCATTGAAAGTATTTTTATGCAAAAATGGTCGACCATGTCTTCATTTTAAAATATTAATTAATATTTTATTTTAAACAATGACATAATAGTTTGCCTAGCTACCTTTGTGAAATTAAAATACTATGTTTCCAAAATTACTTCTTATGTTGCTTATACTTTTCTCTCACTCCCCTCAATAAACATATTTGAATAAATTGCCTTGTAAAGCAGGCAGCCAGAATTTTTATTCACTGCCTCTGAAATAGATAAAAATATTGATTTATAATAACAAAACAATGTCTTAAACATTTGGAAGTGAGGATGCAAATTGAACCATAAAGAGAAAAGTGATATGTCACTAAAGGCAAATCAAAATACTTTTTTACCCTAACACAGCAAGAAGTCTAAAGCTTAGAAAAGATTTTACTCAAGGATGTTTTCTCTCCCAAGATACTCTTCAAAACCTTAAGTATCAAGTACCTCCTGAGCTGGAGGTCATAGTATGCATTTTTTCCCATGAATTTGTTTCCTTTGGTTTCTATAATTTTTAGCACTCATAATATTCTGCAGCAAGGAGCTCTACAGCTCCAATATGAGATGTAAGAAAAGCTGCTTTTCTGTGTTTTTTTTTTTTTATTCTGCTCACAGCTAATTGCACTCGATGTCGCCCAGCTCTTGCACTGGAAGAGTTGCTGGATAATCAATTCCTTTTTGCCTTTGCCAAGCCTGATTTACCAGACCTTTATCAAATACTCTTTCAGCTGTCTTTGCTCCAGCAGGACAAGTCCTTGTCTACTCAGTCAAAGTAAGAACAGTATTCAATATTCCTTTTCATCTTTGTTGCCCTCCTTTGAGTATTTTTGTACAGGAGGATGAGAGCTGCATCGCCTGGATTTATGCAGGAGGATAAATGTTTCCTCTTTGTTCTCTCTTCTTTCTTTAAAAATTCTTAGCATGATATTTTATTTTTTCAATCTTTCTGAGCTATGGAAAGTACCTGAACTACACATCATAACCCCAGTCTCACTACCCAGCTACTTTGCTGAACATAGATCTCTTCCTTTAATATGCAAAATAACCTTTTTTTAATCCATGTACCTTACATACCATTTACCCAGATTGAATTCTATTTATCCATTCTGTTTCCCAGATCCAGTTTTGCAGTATCCTTAGGCCAACATTTGCAGCCACAATCTCTTGATCTCACAACCTCAGAATTGTATTTTTAGCACATTTTTTCAGGTATATTGGGGAATTAAAAAAAAATTGGATAAACTCCTAATTTGATGGTTTTATGTTGCATTAAATGACTTGTAGTTCCCATGATCATTCATAGTATATTTCTTGAAAATTTTTCATCCTCACTGTATCTGCCACTTTCTTGTTCTCAGATATGAAAGTGAGTTTAAGGGACACTTTATACACCACTAAGAGTTTTTCACTTTCTGGTCCTTGAACTCCTTTTGAATTCTTAGGTAAGTGCTTATTGATGCAATTTGTCCCTGTCCAATTTTGTTGTTTGCTCTGTAAAATGTATTGACACCTCAATTTGATTCAGACCTTCAGCGAATGCCCAGTAATGAAGGGTTCCAGTGCAGAAACCTCCCCAAGCTTTTTCACAACAAATATAAAGGCAGAAAATTAATTTTGTTTTCTGGTTTGCCCCTTTTTTTCCCTGAGTGCTCCTTTTGTACCTTTATTATATATTGACTCTAGAGACCTTCTGGCTTTTTACTGCTAATGTGTTTGAAGGACGATGTATTAAGTGTATAAGAACTGCTGGTAAATACTTTTCAATTACAAGTTTTTTTGGTCTGTCTTTCTGTGTCTCTTACATTCACCTTGCCAACACTTGTATTCTGTGTTTTTCTCATTTGAAGAGAACCTTAGATTTTCTGAAAGCTACTACTCAACTTGAATGACCTCCCTTCCCCTAAGAGTACTCAGAGCTTCTTCTTTTTCCTCTTTCTCAGATGATTTCTGAAATTTGATCTGCATTGGCTTTATGCCTAAAAATGTCATTACAGTGCCTACCTGAAGGCTGCAAAGATTTTACTCCAACACCTTCCTCTTAGAAGAAATTTAAGCCCAAGATTATGAAAATACTTAAAACAAGGAAGAGGTTTGGCTGCCATATCCATACTGGAAAACTCATTCACTCTGTGCCTTTATGGCTGCCTGGAATTCCATAATCAACAGTAGTTTAGTTTGATGAAGAGCTGTGGTCTTAAAATTGTGCACACATTAGAGAAGAACTTTTTTGTCCTCAGTTGAATTTTACATTGAGCATTGTTCAATTATTTCAAAAGTGAGGATTACAGCACAAAATGTAGCAAGCTATTAACTTAAAGCTTCTTCCTCTCTGTTTTATTTCTTGATAGTGCTGAGCCAGTAAATTTAAGAATGGGGAGCAATCACACATTCAGAGTCTAGAGAACTTTGCACCAGATGAAAATTTGATTTATAACGTTTCCTTGAAAAAATTGAAAATGGACAAAAAGAACTAGGGTTGGGGTGGGGTTGGTTGGTTGGCTGGTTTGTTGATTGGTTGGTTGATTGGTTGGTTGGTGGGAGTTTTTTCCTTTTTCTGAGATCTTTCTTCTGGGAAAAGACATCCTTTTGCACTGCTTTGTAGAAAATACTCTGCTTAAGGCTTTGGTAAATTGAAAAATTAAAATGAGAGGGAAAAGCAGAAGATATGAAGCAAAGTAACATGGGGGCTCCCATCTTGTATAGCCAAAGCCAGATGTGCATTAACTTTGAATTACTTTTAGAAATTAATATATTGAAAAATGAGAGTGGTTTAGGATTTGGGATATGGCCATTATTGTATCTCACATTGGGTCAAAGAGACTGACACTGAGGGCCCTGGTTCAAAGCACTGAGGGAAAGGATTCTGTAAATCCCCACCCAGTGAGATCAGCACTTTGGTTACTCAGCTCACCATAGACTCCCAAGGCGGGTGTGGTCTTAGGAGCTTTATTAGTTGAATTAGTTCAGATGGAAAGTTGTCTTAGTTATTTGCTGCAGACACTTCATTTAAGTTTTGTTTAAAAATTCTTTTGAGCCTTTTCATTGCTTTTCCCCCCCGTTAATCTTGGTGCATTTCACATATGAAAGTTTAGACAAAGAAGGAGAACTTGGTTTCCAGAGAGGCTCTTCCAAAGAATCTTCTCTTTCTCTCTCACATAATTGCATAATTAAATGGATTACAAAAAGCTGTAGCATTGTTGAGGGTGGAAACAATGCAGATCCACACAAGCATAGCACTTGGAATGGAAGTTTCAACACTGAAAACAAGAGTGCCAAAATCAGCCTCAGAGCTCCCTCAACCAAATGGAAAGAGTGAAAATATATTTCTGCCAGTGGAGAAAACATGTTTCTAGGAAAGCAAGGAGATGATTCAAAACCTCCAGAGTTTCGTGGCTAAATCCCAACATTTTTCTTGGAAAACATATTCCACAGCAGAACAGCCATTTGTCTTAACATCCCATGGCTGCCTGCAAACAAAGTGTTCTGCCAGTGACTGGCACAAACTTCAAGCTGCAGCCAGAAGTCAAGCTGGTCCTTTTTATTCTTTTCTAGTTTGCTGGTTTTTTAAATCTCTCAAGGGCACATCTCATAGCCTGAATGAGAACACAGAGAGAACCAGATGGCAACACCATTTGCAGCCTGAGTGACAACAGAGGATGCCAAAATGCTGATTAATGGCCTCGCCCCCTCACAAATCTTTGTTAACTCAACTCTACTCGATTGTGTAATGTTATCTGAGGACCCAGAACAGGGCAGACACCTCCCTAGAGACTAAAAGCATCATCCCAAAAGGGTCTGCAGGCTTTGTGCAACACTGTGCACCCTAAAAACATCACTGCAGTAGGAAAATGCTGGGACAGGTCACTGACTATGCTGCAGCTTGGGAATTTACACAACCTCTGCTCTAGAATATGGCTTGTAAGGAGAGGATTTTAAGAGGCTTTGCTGTTCTAAGGTTGCCTTTTGTCCCCAGAATGTGGCAAACCTCCAGACCAGGGCCATCTGACCATGCTCTAACTGCTCCAGAGCAGCCTGGGTGGGATTGGCTGCACTCAGGGGCACAGGCAGAGGAAGAGCTGCTGTCACAGGGGTCTGGATAGGAAGAAATGCAACCCAGTGAGGAGTGATTTCACTCAAAATCTGCTGTCAGACAAATATTGGATGAGATGTTGGAAACCTAATGGTTGCCATGGAGTTTGGCACACAGAGGAGGGGTCCTTGCCTGTTTCATAGGACAGAGGCTTCTATTGCAGGATCTGCCTTTCAGCTTCAATTAGTAACACAGATCTTCTCAATAAATATAGATCTCTTCAATGGATGTCCTCTTCATCTAGGGCCTATTTTTACATATTATCCAGAAGGGATGTAAATAATGAATATCCTCTGAGCCACTGGTTCAGCCCTGGTGCAGCAGGACACCCAAAGAACAACGGTCATGTTTAGATAAGATTTTCACACAATGTATGATTCCAGAGTGAGGTCAGACCTCTCAGGAGATAAAGGGCATGGGATTTGCCAGGCTAAATTGGCCAATAACAGCTGCTTCAGAGGGAGGGGAGAAATATAAAAGAAAATGAGCAAGAAAACCTTTTTACTGCTTCAGGTAGTGAATGGCAGAGTGGTGTGCATGAGGAGGATCCCCACAGGCAAGGATGGTTATATTAATAACACCTTCTTGTTAGAATTTGCCTCTGATTTTCTTATGCACTGACAGGGCAGAGTTTCCAGAAGCCCCAAGCTGCATCCCATAGTGATGGGCAATACAGGAGTGTCTGCTCTTGTATCCAGCTGCTAAAATCTTCCTGTCCAGGAGGTTCTGCACTGCTGCAATCCAGGTGTAGGACTGTGTTGTGGGAGGGCACTTGGCAGCATGCTAGAGTTCCTGTAGGGAGGTGGTGGTCCCCATCTTTCAAAGCAATATTGCTCTTCTTCCAGGGAAAGCCATGTGGGCTCAGTATTATATTAAAAACTATTCCACTGATTGGTTTTGTAATCTCTTTCTCCCTGAAGGAGATGGTCCAGCCTTATTGGGATTACACTTCCTCATGAATTTGCCTATTAAAACTTTCTCTGTAAGGTAGTTAATATGGAATAAAAGCAGAACCTGATACCTTACAAGCTTTTAGTTGTGTGTATCTCTGCATTCAATGGTTTTACTTTTGCTTATCACAAATCTACATACAGTGATTTTAATGATAATTTTCTTGAATTTTTAATTTGAATTGTGTGGTTGGAAAATTAGAACAAATTGCCATTTAAAGTAGTCCTTCATGATTGATAGAAAGTGCATTTTTGTGTCTTGTAACTCAGAGGCCAAATGAAGGTCTAGTCATGAGATGACCCAGATGCTTTGAGTTTGTTTATTCCTACCTTTTCTCAGTGCTGTACCAAGTGTCAGATGATGATTTCTCCTGCTAGAAGAAAGAAAAAAGTTCAGAGTAGCCAGAGTAGCTGCATGATTTCTGTCAGGGTAAAATTCGTGTATGAGGAAATGATCGTCGCATACAGAAGGCATTCAGACATCATATTCAGACATAATTTTTATCATGTTTTCACCTAAAGGCATTCTTAAATCTCTATCATTCTTCTGCATCCTGTCTGCTGCCTTCTCACATTCTTAACAGCTGATGTGAAGATAAAATTTTCAAACTGTAATGTGACCTTATTCTCTGGTTTTGCCTATTTTTCCTTTCTCCTTTCTTCCCTCTTGACTCTGATTGAAAAACACCATCCAACCTCTGCACTGTATTGCATTTCATCACATCTGCTGACCATTCTTTCCTTCACTGTCATGTTACTGCTGCCTTAAGTTTCTTATTTACCACAGTTTTATTTTTTTAATCTCCATCATACAATCCTGCTCTGGTATTTTCTACTAAAAACAAACAATCTCACACTTTAGCCCATTTGCTTCTGTAGAGACCAATTTACCTTCCCATTCTCATTTGTCTTTATTCTTATTTACCATGCTGTTTTCAATTCCCTCAGTTCCATGCTCAGACCTGTTAGTTCTGCCTTGTATCCTTTGCACTCGATCAATTCAAAGCACTCATGCCAAAATTTTTAATGGCCTGTTCTTAGCCAAGTCCCAGAACCTGTACTCTGTCTTCATCTCTGGGACCTGACAGCTGCCTTCAATACTGCCACCATTCTCCTTTTCTTGAAATATTGCCTTTCCCTGATGATTCAATTTTCTCCTAGCTCTCCTCCAAGCTATTTACTCACTCACTCTTTTTCCACAGGATTCCCTTTTTAATTCCACAAACAAAACCATCTTTTTATTCTATGATAACATGATCTACATCTCAATCCCATCTGCCTCTCTTCTGTTAAAAAGTAAAATTTCTGTTTTGTGGCTTAAGGGTGTGTGGTCACCTGGCCTCCTCCTGTACCCTTCCACTGCCTCCCTGGCACCTCATTTCACACACAGGTTGTGAGGGTTTTGTGTGTGGACCCTCCTTTTCCTCTGCAGGTAAGGGATCTTCATCCCTGAGGAGGTTTTTATTCTGGAAACTGGGACAAAAGCAAAGGGTGTTAACCACAAAACCTCAGATTGTGGATTTTGTGCAGCCTAGTGACCAGACACTTTTGAGGGAAATTTCTAGTTAAGCATCTTTTAGGGAGCAATGTTTGCAAATTTTTTGCTATTTCCATCTTCCACAACGGTTTTACAAAGGGTGGTGCATCTTTGGCATCTCTGTACTACTGTGTGATGTCTTCTGAGAGGCATTTCTGCCATGGGCTTTCTTGCATTAGACTGTTATCAGTCACAGGTTTGAGAAGTGAGCTCAACTGGGGTTATTTATAAAATGTAGGGGTGTTTTTTCCTTTTTTCTACTTTCTGTTTTTACCAGAAAAAAATTGTACTTACATCATAGCAGAAAAATAAACTAAGACATCAAATGAGAAGAAGAAATTACAGCCTAAACTCACGAGAGGCATGTGATTTTATTTGTTCCTTTCTCTGAATGACCTCTTGCTGACAAACTCAAGGGTCATTATTGTGGAAACTTTCAGGCAAAAATGATGTCACCAGAAATCATTTTAATGGAGCCTCATCTTCACATCCTATTGATTTATCTGCTAAGTATGAAGGGAAATCAATAAGCAGAATAATTTTCACATCTTTTAAACTTCTGCAGTAGCCAAAAAATATTGTCTGGTGCAAACATGAATCACTGGGAAGAAAAATCATAACTGTTCATAGGCATGAAAACATTTCTTTATATTAAGAAGGTGATTTTTATGTCTTGCCTACCAGCTTTTGTTTGATGTATTTTTACTAAGGGGGAATTTCACATAATGACAGCAGGGATAAAAAACTTGAGGTTTTCCCTATTAAAACGAGAGACCTTCAGAGGGCAGAAGCCAGACCCAGTAGCCCAGGAGGAATACAGAGAATTTGTCAAAGGATCCATGGATAAGGTGAGGAAAGTTACAGCTCTTATAGAATTAAATGTGGCCAGAGATGTCAAGGGAAAAAGAACTTTTACAGGTACATCAGTGATTAAGGGAAGAAAAGGGGAAATGTAGGCCCTGTCCAGAAGCAAACCAGAAAACTTGGTCACCTGAGATATAGAGAAGGCTGAAGGAGGCTGGAACTGTATGATCTTTAAGGTCCCTTGCAACCCAACTCACTCTGTGATTGTATAATTCCAGCTAAATCCATATAGATTAATTAATTACAGAGTCACAGAATAATTTAGGTTGGAAAAGACCTTAAGATTACTGAATGCAAATGTGTTTGCTTACTGAAACAGAAGATCTCAACTGGCTTCTTTGCTGCTTTTAAATGAGGAACTCATTCTATAAACTGCTAGTGGAAGATAGCTCTGGAATATTAATTCAGGGAACCCAATTTAGGAGCTTACTTCTTACTGTGGGTTATTTAGGGAGAGCAAGATGAAGGGATCTTAATGTCAGCTCTATTCTTCCTTCCCCTCCACCTGGCCAGTTCAGGGGCATTGCATTCATATTACAGTAGAGAACTGCAAAATGAAACAGATCATTAATTATCCCATAAACTCATTTAACTCCTGGACGAAGGTGTAAATTAAGATTTTGAAATGTTTTATTTGCATGGAAAGTGCTTTATGTCTGCTGCCACTTCTTCCCTCCAGGGCTAATTCTGATGTAGTAATCAGTGGGAGTAAAGCTCCTGAGAAACAACAGAGAGCAGTGATTTTCCAGGTGAATTATAAGACATTGGAAGAGAAATAAGGTATTTTGTGTTTTATGGAAAATACAAGGTGAATGTTTACCTTCCGTGGTGCTTTGTCTGGTTATCTATAAAGACTAAATTATTGTAGTTTGATTATTTAATGATCAATATTATCAAAATTGCAATAAATTGTTGTTTTGTGGGAGTATTTTTCCGATTATCAAGGGGTTCCTTAATAATAATAATCCTAAATATGTCTCTGAGAAATATTTCTTTCACCAAACCAGAAACACATTTTTCAATGTTTTCAGGTCATTCATTTGCGGGGTCTGTACCTTATGACTCCTCATAGAGGCTGAGCTTAGCTGCTTGTTATTTGACAAGGTCAAATCTGTTTCCTAAGTCACAAAGAGCTATTTTTATTATAAATATATTATTATAAATATGCAAAAAACATTTTAAACTTGTGGTTTAGCTGCAACATTTGAATGCAATCATTGACAAAATAGTCTGGTTGTGCCAGATAGTGATGAAAAGTAATTTTGGCTGACTGGCTCCCTTGGGTGCCCATTTCTTTCCACCATTCAGTTCACAGAAACTGGCCTTCACCTCATTCATCACAGTTTGAATGAAAAGGAATAAAACCAAGGAATTTTGATTTGCAAGGAATCATAGATTGAAACTTTGAAGCGAAACCTTGGCTGCTTCATTCTGTGAATGAGCTGTCAGTTTGTCACCTCACATAGCCAAGGCCTCACATGGTCCTCTGTGGTGCTGACTGTGAAGGGAGCAACCTTCCAAATATCCAAAATTTAGATAGCCAAAATATCCAAAATGGAGTTTGACAAGTAGCAGCAAATGATGTTGTGTCAAATTCTGTTACATCATAGTTTGATAAAATTATTTTTCTAAGTGTCACAATTTTGTGTGCTGTTGAAGCCATGGATGCATGAATATTCATTAAAAGGATAATATTGTAAGAGAAAAGTGATGGTTTCAATAAGTTCAGATGGGAACTCCTCTCCAAGACCCTTTTTGCTGACAAAAGTGTGTATTGGAATGTCATGTCTGCATGCCAGACTCTTCCCTTTCTACAGCTTTTTCCACTCCCTAAACTCAGAGGATACAGGCTCTGAATTTTACCACCACCTTTTACAAGCAGGCTCAGCTCCAAGTAGTTTCTTCCCCCTTGGCCACTTTCCAGATGAAAAGCATTCCATGTTTCCTCCCAAGCACTGACCTCCTCACCAGCCTCCAGCTGGGACTGTTTGTGCTGTGCAGAGGAGAAAAACAAGGCTTGCTCCTTCTCTGCCTGCATAAACTCCTTACTTCAATTATGCTCAGCTGGCAGATGAAACACCTTGCTAATTCAAAAAAAAGAATTTTTACATGAAGGGCACATCTTCCTCAAGGCTTTCCAAACTAAATTAGTATTCAATTTAAATCTTTCTTCACCTCCTAATCTTTGAAAATCTAATAATGCATTTTTCCTTTCATTGCATTACCACATCAAAACAAAACTTGTTGTAGATACTTATTCTAAATTCACTGTCTTTGCTTTCAACAGCATTTTCTGAACAGCCATAGTTTCTAGAAACCTCATCTCTAAAGTCTTTTTTGTCCTTTTTTTTAAAATATGTATAGGGTTTTTGGTTTGTTTTGGTTTTTGGTGGGGTTTTTTGGTGGGTATTTTGGTGGGTTTTTTGCTTGTTGGTTTTTTGTTTGTTTGTTTGTTTGCTGTTGTTGGGTTTGGGTTTTTTTGGTAGAAGAATAATGAAATCTTTTTCAAATAAATTACCAACCAAGGGCAATGTAAATTGGCCTAAGCAGATTGATTTCATCAGGGAATTGTAAAATGCTCTCTGGGTATATTTACAACTGTTACCTCTATCAGCTTCATACAATCTTAATTGTATATTGACTTCTGAGGAAAATTCTGCAAGGTCAAACTCCAGTCAAAACTTTGAAGATTATTTGAAAATATTAATTATATTTTTCAATTTTACAGGTGTTTGGTAATTATGCTAATGTCTGGACTCAAAAGGTTCAATCTTACAGGTGCTTTCAGCAGCCATGCAGCAAGTCAGCAATGTTATAATGATTGTTCTTACTGTTAGTACAGAAATTAGTGATGCTTTGCTTTATCTGAACTGACCTCCAAATATTTAGCCTGAGATTGTGGAGTAGCCCTTGAACTGAGCAATCTAGAATAGAGAAGATATTCAACCCTGGTTTTGAGGAGAACCAAGGGCACAACCCAGCCCCAAAACCTGCCTCAGGTCTTCTGGCTTGTCTAAGTTCTGGGTAAAAGGTGAGCCCTCAGCAGGCACTCCTTTCTTTCCTTCTGTTTTTCAGCTAGCTGTGTTACTCTGGACATGGAATTAACAACCTGGTTTGAAAGAGTGTGTCATTGATCTCTGCATTTCCCAAAATCATCAATACTCCTCATAAGTAACAAAGCTACCTGTAAAATCACAGAAAAATTCTAGGAAAAAAAAAAAAAAGAGTCCTGTAGCTAATGATGGGGCATTTACAGAAGAATGTGGGTTCTTCCCTGAAATAAATGCTTTTACAGGTTTCAAAGGTCCTGCTAATATGGTAAAGAGAGACAGATATTTGCTAAAACCTGTATCATGCCCATTTTATTCCTTGCTGACAAAAGCCCATTAACATTCTTGACAATTAACAGGTTTTATATGTTCTAGATAAACCTCCTTTCAGCCTTATCTTGGTTGATTTTTAATGTGCTCAGCCTCAGAGATGACCTTTTCTAATATTAGGGTCAGAGTCAGGGAAAGCAGAGCTGCCATGATCATTTGATACCTCCTAGGATGAAACCCAAAAAATAACAATGGAGATGTTTTTTCCATCCCTACTGCATTTGAGATGCCAGGGTTTCTCCTTCCATATACAACAGAGTGTTTCTGTCAGTGGATTAAAGGATTTTTTTCCAGCAGTGCCCATGCTGGGCTGGTGGCAAGGCAAATCAAGGGGCTTGGACATTTCTGGAAAAGCCAGTCCATAATTTTATAAGTTTGTGAGAGTTTGTAGCATTTTAACAGTGAATCCATCAGGAAGTCTTTCAAGAAGGAATAACTTTTAAACACTAGGTCATGAGGAAACTCATGATCACAAAGCAAAGGAAAAAGAGGAGATTTTGCAGCTCGGATCTTTGTTTCAAAGTATCTGAAGAAATAAACACATTTTCCCCAGGCAGCAGTTTAAAATGTACTGGATTTGCATTATTTATCTCATTCTGGGTGTCTGAGTTGATTGTGCTGGCTAACTCTTCCAAGCAGGAGAGGGAGTTCTGATTAAACCATGTGTGCCCAACTGCCTTTTTTAACTCAACACCAACTGTACAGCAGAAGTAGACATGTGCAATCATCTCTTCATCATTTATGAATAAACCCACGGTTTATTCTATTCCCATTTCCATTTCAGTCAGTCTGTCTTAAAAAAACACAGCTTATTTTTCACTTTGCACTTGGACACCTGAAATATTTTATGATATTTCAGTCTAGATTTATATCCTGAAAAACCTTGGAAAATGATACAAAAGAGTTTCAAATATTGTATTTAGTTACAACTGACAAATTTTGGGGCAGATTACCATTTATTCCTATGTAACTCTGATTCTGTCTAATCCTGTCTTTTCTTGGACTGTTTTTTAAAACTAAAAAAAAAAAATCTAGCAAATTAATAAAACTAATTAATTCATTCATGCTCTAAATAGTGCTTTTCAGCAAATATTTCTTGCACCATCATTGACTGAAAAGAAGTAGCTTCATGACATCCCCCAGGAATTTCTCAGATTTATATACTTATTTTTCCAAATAGCTGTGAGCGATGCAAGACCCCTGTCCAGTGTCTGTTGAAGGGAAAGGAAAGATTCCTCTCTGTATCTGACAAAATTGTCTATATTCTACCAAACAAGGAATTGTGAGAACATCCCCAATTGCTGCCTCCTACCTGGCACAGAAAATGACCTGGACAGGCTTAAAGGAGCTCTGTGCTCTGGTTTGCATCAAAACTATTTGTCTGAAATAGTGACATCAGTAAGAAGCCCTGCACTAAAAATTAGTGGTATTTCATAAAGTTGAAGGAAAGCCAGAAGGAAATCAGAAATATTAGACAAAAAAAAAAAAGGGATTATGTAAAGATATCAAGACCTCAAGGATTTCTTTGTACATGCTCAAGAGATGCTCCAGTTAAAAGAATGGATTCACAGAGCTGACACTTATGGTCTTTAAAGGATCCTAGTGAATTTGTGAAGCCTATAGTTCAAGACAAAGCCAAATTTACATCTGAATATAATTAAGAAATGGTTAGAGATCTCCTAGTGACAGCCTTGATAAAAGATATGTCATAAAAATCAGTATTGTGAATGTTAAATTGCTATAATGTTGTGGATCAGAATTGTTTTGGGACCTATTAAATGGTTTCAATCTGTGCACTGGAATCCAGATAAATAGATTCTAAATCCAGATCCACAGGAAGACCTCATAGAAGGTAAAGCTTGCCATATTCCATTAGCAGTGAAAATGAAGTTAAAAAATTCATGTGTAAGGTAATTGCTAAGGATTTGTGTGAGGAACCACCACCAAGGCAATCACCCTTCAGATGCAGTATGTGATCAAACATCTGTGTAAATCAGTGGAACCCTGTTGATTTACTGTGGTTAGGCATTTGCTGGCAGATTTTTAAAATTCAATTAATAGATGCAGAGGAAAATAATTGTGTAGTTTATTCAATCTCCTACTGGAAGGTTTAAAAGTGATTTAGAGCAAGTGACCAAAAGACAGAGACTCATGCCTTTTTCTGCTGTATTGGGTTGAATGGCTAATAACACACATCTGGAGAGAAAGTCAGAGAAGCAGTTGTTTTTTTTGGAAGGGCATTTAAATTCTAGGTAAGGAAATATGCCAAGGTATAGAGAGGGCCACAGTGGAGACGAAACACTGCAGAGTGTGGTGTGGTTTGGTTCAGCTGAAATGGAAAGTGAGGCCTCTCCATGCTTGTCTGAGAAAATATTAACAGATGCAGAATTGTCTGCAATGGTTTTAGAGAACAGGATATTTAGGATAATATATTATGAATATATATTGAGAGAAAGAGAGCGACATCATCACTTTTGCTTATCAGCTGGGGCTCTGCCCAATATCCTCATGCCAGCCATAAAAATGATGAGGCTGTCTTCCTCCCCTAGCTGCAGCAGATGTGGGGAGCATGACTGACACTCCTTCCATGCTATTATCACAAACAGATAGCTATCAGAGAGTCTATCTCTCCCCAGCCTTGCAATGTGTCTCCAGGCTCTGACAGCACAGACACGAGGCATATTTTAAACTGCCTGTAGACTCCAGGATGAATGAGAGATTTAATATGGGAAAATGCTCACTGATAAAAGGGACTTATTTACCATGCCCACTCTGTGCTGCATTCCAAAAGAAGCAGATAAAAAGCAAGAAATAATAATTTTAAAAATGTATAGGTGATACATATTCATATGTGATTTTGTCCATCACCAGTAAAATATTTTCCTCACTGCAGGACAGAAAACTAGGAGAAGGGGGTGAAGACAATATATGTGCTGTTAGGCAGAATTTGGAGCAAGAAGAAATAATTTATAGAGAGGGCACTAATGTTTGTGAAGATCACCTGTAACCCAATCTGTACCAAGGCTTATGAAGAAGCACAGGAGCCCTATCAGATATGGGAGGGGAATGGTTTGATACCAGCTGATAGGGAGAGGTTAGATATTTTATATCTCCAGACGTGTTACTAAAAACCTTTGCTGTTATCACAAACAAGCTGAATTTATGTCTGTAAGTGTAGTACCAAAAATGCAACACAGATCACATAATCTCGTTTTCCAGCCAGACCACTTATCAATGCACATAAAAATATCACATAAAAGGAGTCTAATGCCTCAGATCTTTACAAATGTCTAACAAATAACAGTTTGAGAGAGAGGAAAAACATTATGCATAAAACATCATCAATATATGTTGCCTTATTCAAAGAACATATTTATGTATTTTGGACATTTGCATTTTACAGTTTGCCATGAAATATTCTCTTTCCTTGGTTTCAGAGAAGAGGCAGACAGCTGGTGGAGCCACAGATATAAGAATGTTTTCCCTTTTAAATGCCTTTGACTGTTGCCTTCCACAGGGACAGAGATCAGCTGGGAGAGGGAGCAAAGTTTATCTGTGCTTTGCCAGCCTGTGGCAAAAGGATGTGTATTCTTGGAAGCACTCCTCTATAGAGGTACAGCATTAGACATATGCCAGAGATATGCTCTGGACTAGGGAAAATGTTTAAAAATCTCTTTTCAGCATGATCTCCTTATTGTTGGGTTTTGGGGTTTTTTTTTNTTTATAAATTTAAAAGTGGTAAAAGGCAGTGCATACTGCCCTTTTTCATGCATTCAAAAGAAAATGTGGACAAGTTAAAGTAAAATTTTTGGGAAGAGAGGGATGAACATTATTATGAGGAAAGAGACCATAACTGTCTGCTTTTAGATTAAATCAAAGAATAGGCTCATCATTTTTCCCCGTGGCAATTTAATTCACATTTTGCACTGTTCAGGTAGAAGCATATTAATGTCAAATTACAGAAAGCTAGTCATTGTAATGCAGTGAATAACTAATTCCATTGTTAAAATGTATCAGTGGTTCTCAGTCAAGGATAAATGACGTTGCCTTCTCTATGCATAAGGAAAAATCCTCAGTGCAGTCAGGAGACTGATGAATGTTAAAGATACTCTGTCTTAGAACTCAAATCCTCATCTGAATTGCTCATGCCCACTACTCCTGCCAGCCAGGCCCGTTAAAAAGATAATTTAAAAAATTCACAAAGGAAAAGTTCTGTTTCTCCATGTCATGCTGGCTGTTTTGTTCACTTGTCAGGTCTCTGCATATTGCTTTCACCAATTTCCCTGCACATTTAGCAGGATGGTTCCACACCTCAGTGACAGCCAGGTCCTGGGGGCTGCACAGACCCACAGAGTGAAGGGGAGGAAAGCATTTAAAAGGACTAAGAGAAGGGAAATACAAAATTTCATGGTCACTGGAAGCAAGGAAAGGTCCANGAGCCTCAGCTGAATCCTTAATGTTGTCTTAACCCTCTCATTGTGGGAGTGGGGACAGGGGGGAAAGACTTGATTAAAAAACAGTTGTAAATATTGTTTCCACTTTTTATTCCAAATTATGTTTTATCATAAATATAAATTTAATATATTGATGAAGAGAAGTGGTGGAATTCACCATCCCTGGAAGTGTTCAAGAAACATAAGCTGTGGTGCTTATGGGCATAGTTCTGGTAGTGTTAGATTAATTGTTGGACTCGATGATCTCGGGGGNAGTCAGGAGACTGATGAATGTTAAAGATACTCTGTCTTAGAACTCAAATCCTCATCTGAATTGCTCATGCCCACTACTCCTGCCAGCCAGGCCCGTTAAAAAGATAATTTAAAAAATTCACAAAGGAAAAGTTCTGTTTCTCCATGTCATGCTGGCTGTTTTGTTCACTTGTCAGGTCTCTGCATATTGCTTTCACCAATTTCCCTGCACATTTAGCAGGATGGTTCCACACCTCAGTGACAGCCAGGTCCTGGGGGCTGCACAGACCCACAGAGTGAAGGGGAGGAAAGCATTTAAAAGGACTAAGAGAAGGGAAATACAAAATTTCATGGTCACTGGAAGCAAGGAAAGGTCCTAAAATCAGCTCCTTGGATGCAGTTTCCTGCTCTTCTCCAAATTTAAACTGGGAATCAGTGCTCTGTGCTGAGTTACAGTGAGGCTCACAAAGAGAGCAAAACCTAAAAGCTCTCCTCTCCTTCCTCTTCAAGGTAATGCCTTTTGACTCTGAAGGAGGAGGGGAGGACAGTGGCAAAAGGAAGCCAGAACATTGATTTTACCTCCTGCAGGTCATTCAAGTGTTATTTAGCATTAAGCACAGCACAGCCCTTCAGAGGGCCAAAGCAGCTGTTCCAGTCACCAAAGATACCTTGCCAAGAAGAGATTGATTTTTAAAAATTACAGCCCTCGGGACCCATACATATTTTGTTCTTGCTCTCACACCTGCAATTATAAGAATCTATATGCATGTATGTTTTTAATCCCTATTTTTATGTATTTTTAATATATGCATGTATATTTAATGGATGCTTTTGCTTCTTGTTCTGAATCTCAATAGCCAGAAGGACTCTGCTCCTTCACCTCACTGTCATCTTGATAGCTCCCCAGAGTTTCTGACTGGACTGCACACTTTGAGAGACTGGAGAGGTGTTGAACAGGGTGCTTTGGCTGTACAGAAGAACTGCACATCAAATCTTCTGGGCTACCTTAAAACCATGGCATCTGGGCCAGCCCAATATCTTGAGATATGTTATTAACAGTGAAATGAAATCCAAAGCTAATGGCAAATTTTCTATTTCTCATCAGTCCACTTTCCCCATATTTATTTTCCCTTTGTTCCATTCTCTCACTTTCTGAAGATGTTTTGAAGGACATTTGGACTTGGAAAATCTTCACTTTTGCCCAGTTGGCTTTTGCTCATACAAATGTTGGAGAAAAATAGCTTAGGAAAATTTCCTTTGCCACGGAAAATTCAAATAATGAACTTGTCAATTACTAAAAATGATTAAATATTTTTCCTTAACAATTAAGCTTTAAGAGAAAAGATGTTGAAGCATTATCATATTACTAGAAATGGAGACAAAACCCTCCCTTAAATAGTACAGCTAGAGGTGATATTTCCATCTGTTCTGCTATGGAAAAGAAACTTGTTCAGGAGCAGAGAATTTGCTGCTTTTCAGGAAAAGATCAGGTAAGGTCACAAAAATGTCTCAGAGGCTAATCTCATGGGTGGCTTTATTTATTCCTCCCTAGCAGTGGTAGGTCAAATCTGCTTTGCTTAAAAATCAGAAGTATAGGGTAAGGTTTCTGTCTTTGTTTTGACTTCCACCTCCACAAATTAAGCTGGGGTTTGAAAATCAGTCAGGTTCCTTTCTCCATTAAAGATTCTTCCACAGGAGTCTGGCTGACTCTTTTGTTCTCCAGGCAGAAATGCAAGTAAAATATTGCAGATCTAAGAGCTAACAGTAATTCCTTCTCTGGCTGAGAGGACTCCCAGGAGCTGTCCCTCACACAGGCTCCCTGATATCTGTCAGACTCTCCAACAGCTAAAGCAGCTCTCACTGGTTTTGTCTTTATTCACTCAAACTGTAAAAACCTCACAAAGTTTTTCTTACCCTGTTTGGAGCTCAGTGTGGTGTAGTTTTAATTACCATTGTAAGCACTTCCTGAGGATGCCTTCCCACATCTTGGGCACTGTACAGATATTTCCAGGTCTAATGCATTCTGCTTTACTATATGGTAGTCACAATTCTCTATTAAATTTCTTGTCACTTTTCCTGTCGTATTATTCTGCAGAAGTTCCTGTTTAAATTCAGCATGGCTATTCACAGAAAGTGGTACTGCTCAGCATAACACTAGCAAACTTTGACAATAGAAATTGGAGTGGTCCATTTACTGCTGCAATTTCAAGAAGCCTGTCTGCATTTCCTGGGCACTGCTGGCTGTGCTGGGACATTTCTGATATCCTACTTTCAGCAGGTTCCAGTCTCTGCTTAGAAATAAAAGCTGAGTTGCCTACCACAGGAAAATCAAGACTCCTTCTCATGGGAATAAAGATGTGGTATCCATCCATTGTGGATGGAAGAGGGACAGGAGTCTAATTATGAAAGAGAAAGTAGATAACATTGTGAAAATTGTCTTCTTTCTGTTTTATCTAACTTGAAATCCAGCCCTGAAAGTCCAATGAATTCAACAGACATGGCCAGACTATGGACATTCATATCCTTTTTCTTGCTCAGTTGGTGAAAACATCTCTGTCAAAAGAATATTTCCATTTAAAAAAAAATTACTTTCTCATTTTTATTCTTTTTTATTTTTAGGATTAGCTTTTTAGTCCCAGTCTCTATACTGTAGTCTGCACTTTATTCACCATAGCAATGCCTGACAACAGGAGTTGTAATAATAATAATACTGATATCATTTTACTTTTATCTGATGGGATAAATTTTTCCCACAGAAATTGTATTGTTCCACGTCAAATGTATCTATATTTTGGCTGCTAATGGAGGTACATTGAATAAATAGAATGTTGGCAGTTTATGTTTCTACAAGTTCTGTTTAAATTGATTTGTTAAAAGAACCAATATTATTTTACTGTATTTTACCTTCTGGTACAATGTCTCATGGTATCCTGTTGAACATAACAGTCTTAACTATGCATCATTTAGTGCAAATATTGCTGCTTAGGGTGATGGGCACATTTTTAAGAAAGATATATCAAAATGAAACCTGCATTTCTAGGACTATTACATTGCATTATCTCAAGAAATAGAACACAATGAAATTTGGTTTTTTCCATAGATTTTAAGAGTGTTTTTTTACAAGTCCTAACAACTCTACAGGAAGTGAAGATTTTATTTTTATAAGGAAAGTCAGACTTTACACAGCCATACAGAGGTTCACACACAGTCAGAAGCCTTGTTCTGAGCAGAAATAGTTTGTCATGCTCCCATTGCACTCAGCAGATTTGCACTCCTGTACCCTCTGTCCCTGCTTGTTTGACTCAATAGTGCCAATCCCTGCTCTGGGCTCTCTGATTCTTGGGCAAATCTTCATGCTTTGACTCAACTTGCCCAACTTTCAGCAAATTCTCCCCTTGATGGAAAGGGCCATGTTTTGGGGAAAGAGAGGGGAATTAACACAAGAGCTGTGTCTGTGCTTTAAAAGGTGACCTTGCCACCTGCACTGTCAAACACCAGGGCTAAAAATAGGTATTCTGTGGAAATCTGTTATTTATATTTCTAAAGGGGCACATTTTTAAAATCCTGGGCCAAGACTCTCATAGATAACCAAACTTTTGAATCCCTGCACACAAATAAAACATTACATTCACTCCTCTAGAAAATAACCAACATTCACTCATCAAATTTAGCACTTGTCTTAGGGTCTGCAAGCAGAAACACATTTATTTTATACCTGGACGTTTGGTCAAACATAAAGAAAATCACTAAACCTACAAACCAGTTCAGGCACATTCCCCAGACTATTCTGGATTTAAAAAGAAATAATAAAATAAAATGAAATTTCTGGTGCAGGGAGTTCAGTTTACCATGAAATCAGAAATTCAAAGTGCTGCTGTCCAGCAACCACTGACAGGTGTGAAGTCTCAAGGTGAGAGCTTTGAAGAGGGACAAAAGATTTAGTAGGTTAGCATTGCAAAGCAATTCAAACTGATAAATGGCTTGCCTGTCCTTCCTGTAACAGATAATGTCCAGTTTTATTCCATGAGAAGAGATTTTCAATTACATTATTCACATTCAGTGCAAAAACAACACCCTTTTTAAAAGCAGAATTACAATTGCACAATTTAAATTTAGGCACATTAAAAATGGAGAACCATTTCAACATTTTTCTCAGATTGTGCTTTAAAATGTCTGGGAAATTTTCAGGGCAGACCACTTTTTGTAAACAAAGTTACTAAAAGCTAAATAAAAGCCCTATAATGAAATTTGGCTGAAGTGGGAAGGATTTATATCAGTAATTTTTTTATGAAGACTGCAGAATCGCTCTATAGGGAAAA
>VXBC01011959.1:151900-190877 GCA_013399945.1 Ploceus nigricollis
TGTGTATCGTAAGTCAAAGAATAGATATTATCTATAATAAAATGTTTCAGGAATAAGATTGAAACATTTCACACTTTTATTTCAGTAACTGTAATCATGATTTACATTACACATGTTTTCAATTCTAAGCATAATTTATATTAAATATTAATTGAAGGTCCATGTAGACATAAGAACCTACTCTACACTGTGAAGATGTAGACATGAGCAGCAACTGGAATGCTCATAGGCTTGATTTTTGCTTCTTGGTTTTTTTTTTAATAATTGCAGGTTTACACAATTTTTGCAGACAACATGATATTGCCGAGCAGTTTAGAGTTGGGAGGTGGCTGTCTAGGCCATGATTAGCTGGGGGGTGCTTTGGAAATGTCATGGTTGGATTTTTAGGAGATTCATTCAAATAAACAAAATGAATAATTGTTATGGATCAAAAATTTTAACAACTTTGAGTAAAACAGGCTTTACAAAATGTAGAGGAAGTATCAGCTCAGAGGAGTGAGGTCATTCTCATGGATGATTCAAGGCCAAACATTAGAACCTCTGAAGCCCAAACAGAACAGGCTTTCCTAGGGCCAGTGATTACTTCCCATTATTAGGTGATAAAAAGAAAAATTGCTCTCATTCCCTGCCTGCTGATGTACACTGAGTTCAGAGATGACTTAATTTTTGCCTCTTTGTATAAGAATTGGTGATAATGATATAGCCATAAAGGAAATTAAAAAGGTATTATTTACTGTCTTAGCTGACCCAATGAAGAATGGAGCAAAATAACCTCTATTGATATTTTGGACAGAGTTATCTCAGATGTTCAACTTCTGTTTGTTTTTTTTTCCTAAGCATCAGCAAAACCCCTCAGTCTGACAGAGATGTTCTCTAAATATTTTGTGATTGTTGTGTTACCAAGGGAATTGGGAAAGAAAGAGAATTAAAATTTTTTTTTTCCAGTACAGCAACTCATCTTCATGTCATAAAGTTTGCCATTGCAAAATCTGCTGTCTAGAATTTTGTGGGCTGAAATTTATTGTCCCAGCAAGAAACACTCCCAAACTGCAGGTTGTGCTACCACAAATATCATTAGTAACAATCTTCTGAGAATAAGTAAGAAAATACCACTACATGAATAAAGAAAAGATTTTCACTCTTTGGAGTGAATCTTACTGCAGGATAAGTAAAGACTTCCCTGGAACATTTCCTGGAGGATTTGTTGGTACATATATCTTTGGTTGGAGCAGCCTCCCTGTCAACAGTGAATTACAGAGGACATCCTGCCTTGCCTTGGCAATTCCAAATCTTTAATGCTTTACTGAGTTCAAATTTCTCTATTTTAACAGCTGACACTAATCTTGGATCAATAAAAGGGATGGTTGTCCCCAAGGATTTTCTCCTAATCATTGATCTTTTGTTCATAAACACACAACTTCTGCTGTTGCAGAAATTACAGGGTGGAATTGCTCAGTTTGCCATTAAGAACCGAGGCTATTTGATCCCTGAGTTAAGAAAGCAATTAAGTATGTACTTAAGCTTAATTGACTGAGTGGAAACAAAGTGACTTGCATTTCATCGAATAGTGAAGATTAAACATGTCAATGTTCTCTTGGCTGCAGCTTTGGTTGCACTCTTGGTATATCACAGCATTGATGGAAATAAAGTTCTCATGCACACATAAGTGATCAGGATTAAAAACACAGGGAAACTCACCAGTCCTCACATACAGGCTGTGTCTTAATTGTCAGTAAAATTTCAATGAAATTGGAGTTTCCCTTAAAATTTTTTTCTCTGCAAAGTCTGCGTCTGCCTTGCACTCAGGGATAGAGAGAGCTAACAGCAGAATTTCACATCTGGACTATGCAAAGAACAAGGTGATGGTGGAAAAAATTAGCTCTTTGTTTGGTAAATCATTATCACTAATGAGTATGCAAGTATAGCTTTTCTGATTTTTGAAAAAGACCTTTCATCTCACCCTGAGATGAAAGGGTCAAATCTCACATTAGAGATCCTACTCCAATTTTGCTGCTAATAATGGAAAAAGCAACAGAATATCCAGAGTCAGCAAAACCAATAAAACAAGTCAGTTAATGAGCAATTTCTTTTAACTGGGTGTTTGTACTAAATAACTTGGAATTGTGATAATTATAATTTGCACTTGTATTTTATTTTTCATCTGAGGAGTTCAATGTCTTTTGCAAACATTAGAATAAATCTTTTCAAAGGGTAGCTCAGCTTCCCCTTGAGTGGGGATTTTGAATGTCTTTTCTTTCCCAGCATAAATTTAGATGGAGAAGTAAAAATATGAAAGGCACAAGTAGAATTTGAGCACACATTGATTTGTTGATATGTGGGTACCTGACTGCCTTTGAACCCTAGAATATTGAACCTAGAACCTCAAAATCAAAATAATTCAGCAGACATCTGCTTCAGCAATGTCAGTCAGGACACTTCACTTTAAAAGAAAAACTTGATCAGATGTAATTCCTATTTCCAAACCTTCCCTAGCTGGAATTTTGTGAAGATTGAAAAAAAAAAAAAGTCTGTCTTAAAGCATGTTAAATAGCATCTGACAAAAATAGAAACTTACTAATCTAAAGTAACAGACTCATTAATGAAGGATCACTAATTGCTCTCATTTCACATTAATTACTATAAGATACATAGTCTAATGACCTTTGATTACTAAGTCTTTGTGGAGAAAGCTGAAACCTTATTGACTTTCCTCCTCCTTCCCACACAAATTAAATAAAATTAACATAGTTCTGAATCCAACCAACTTTTACAAAGGGTATTTTAGGAAAACACCTTCCTATTTGCCCTCTTCAGCTAAAGATCCACATCTTTGAAGGACACACTCATCCTTCTTTTTTTATCCTCTCAAATCTTCCAGGGAAGGTAATTTTTTTCCCCTTGTATTTTCTGTCTGTCAGCAGAACTTATCCAAAGGCGATAATGAAAACATTTGTGAATGTTTCTTTTCATAACTAATTTTTTATACTATTTTCATTGTAATGTGCCTCAACAAATCCATCATACTTTCAGCATCATTTTTTTTCTCCTGCCAGTGCCTACCTATACTCTTCCCTCATCAGTCAAAATTGCCTTGAATTTATGTACCAAGGTCCTCTTTTAAATTTTACCTTCTCCTACATGCAGATCTTATATTTGTTGCTGATTTTTCCATTGTTGACAGCCAAAAAAAGCTATAGATCAGTTTAGTTATTAATTCAGTAAAGATCTGAAAGTGAATCATTAAATATTGCATTTTTAATGGTATAAAACCTGACATCTTCAGGCTGATCAAGTCTTAGATCTTTTTGCCTCTTACTGCCTCGTTGCTGCCGTGTCTTGACCAACTATTGAGATCAATCGGCTCCAAAATAATTTTCACCTTCCCTGCTTGGTCTGGCACATCTGCATAGCCCATGCAGCCCTCTGATATGTTTGGGCTGTTGCAAATAAATGATTGATTTATTCCCTCTTGTCTTCTCTGACAGCAAGGAGCTCAGTTACACCAAGCTCCAGTCATGAGCTGCAATTCCAGCCTTGCTTCCGAAGGGAAGGGGTCTTAAAACACCACCCACAGCTGCCATGGGGGCAGGATTCTGTGCAGAATGTCTGAGCAGGCAGAGCCATTTGGTGGCACAATTTCCAAATCCCTGTTGGGATCTGCTCATCCTTGGTGGGATCTGCTCTTGGTGCAGGAGCAGTGAAAGCATTTGGTGACCAGTCTTGGACACCCAGCAGCTAAGGGACAGCAGATGTCTAATGGCAGTGGGGGTTTATGTCCTTCCTCATCTCATACCTCAGCCTGCATTAAAAACCTCAGTCAGTACTTATTTTATAGAGGTATATACTTGTACAACAATACCATAAAGCTGCAGTGCTGAAGATCATAGAAATGTGACACCTAAAACTGTAAAAGCAAGAAAAAAAATGAATGCATTTATCCACATATGCAGAGTACTTCCATTTTTTTAAGTGGTTAAAAAAACCTTCCCTCAATTCCATCTGTGACCTTTCAACATTTGTTTAGCATCCATTTTACTGGGGCAGTAAAGTAAAAGGTGACTCACTCTTTTGGCAGGAATTAAATTTAACAGTTGCTTTATTATGGTTGGTTTAGGTGAGGAAGGTCTCTCTTGAAAGTTTTAAGACATTCTGCAAATAGTCCCAGTAGGCAGCTCAGATAAACAAAGCCTGCTTGTTCCTGAAAGGAAAAGCAAATGCAAGGGTTGTTTCTGCCAGCATTATCCCAACTGTGCTCAAAGGCTGCTCCACCCCGGGGTCACTGCTGAGGATGCTACAGAGGAAGGGAGGCATGAGGGAGGGATTATGCTTCTATCGTTGGCACACAGCATTTCCAGGCACCATTAAATATAATTTATATATTTTTTCTTTTGTCCTCAGCAATTGCCAGATGAGATGAACATCTCTCCTTTATGAGGGCTCTCTAGGAGTGCTGCCTTACAATCTTGCCCACAGCTGTTTCAATGCTGTATAAATAACTGTGCAGCACAAGGTATTCAACCCAGAGCTGCAAGTCATGAGAGCTTTACAAATCCAGTTCATTATACATTTAAAAGGCTTGGTGAAAGAAATTAAGTTTCTTGAAAAGCAGACACTGGCCCAGCAGTTTGGCTGAGCAGGACAAACCACGGGAAGCCACATTTCAGCTGTCTAATTAGAGGCTCAGACCTGGAGGCTGGTAAGAAATATAATTCCTGTGATTCAGCAAGCACTATTGCTGCTGTTACATCTCAGGAAATGCAGTGGGTAAGTTTGAAACACTACCAAAGCCAGGCCTCTGAAATGAACGAATCTGGCTTCTAAAATCACTTTTTACATGATGATGTCCCACCCCTGAAATTGTTCAAGGGCAGGCTGGGTGGGGCTTAGAGCAATCTGGTCAACTGGAAGGTGTCCCTGCCCACAGCAGAACAAAAAAAGAGGTAATTCATAGACAACTCATTACAAAATGCAGTGCTGTGAGTGATTGATGCTTATTTCTGTTTATCCCTCTAGACTGAAGCAGCTTTCTCAGGTTTCTCCAGGTGCCCATAGAACCCCTCTGACACTGTTTTCAATCTGTAAAAGTCCTGAGGTGGCTTTGGGGTGGATTTCTGAAAGCAGCAAAATGAATCCTTGATCTTATGCCTGTGCACATCTCAAGTGTCCCTCAGGACAACTCTCCGAGGACAATCTGCATCTGCTACAGCTCACTTAAAATGTGAACTAAACTCAGTTTAAGTGAGTTTGCTTGCTAGTAAAGATCAAAAAAGACATTTGCAGAGACAGCCAGGCAATAACCCTGTCACAGTTGTTAATGCAGTTCCCATCCAGCACTCAGTCTTTCTGCAGCCCCATTCGACTCCAGGAATGAGAAGAATGGGACCATAAAAGGGAGAAAATCAGGTCAGAAAAGCTGGAAGGGAGAACAGCAAGAAAGTAAAGAACTACCAGGAAAAAGTCCCTCCAGAAAACCACAGGGATGAATGCTTATACACTGTATAAACAGAAGGATTTTTTGCTCTGAGCTTGTCTGTCTCAACCATGAGCTCTGTCGAGTTCCACAACGAGCTCACTGAGCTCTTACACTTGGCCATGATAAAGCAGAAATTGAATATTTCTCTAGAGCAGGTACACACAAATTTTAAGGTCTATAAATGCTGTGGAAGCTCCAGCTCTATAGTGTATTCCCACCAAATAAAATTTCATCAGACAAAACCAGTTAGGACCTGTGAGAGCTGAAGCCAAGTTTCTATTTCTATGTCATAGCAGAGAAATGGAAAATACAGCACCAAATATGCTCCAAAATGCAGTTAGGTGAGCCAGAGCTAGAGAAATTTTTTTATATATTCTGCAAAGATCATAATGGCAATTCAGAGTCAGAGAAGGATGATTTATTTAGATATTTCCAAGCTGATTTTATAGGCACTTGTCACTCATTTTCCTATCTATTTTATCCTCTGATTCTTTTTTTTGCTAAAACAATGGGGTTTTTTTGGTCTAAATTTAACTGGTAGGGTTGTGCTTTTTATAATTTTAGGGCTTTGTTCTACTTTTTAAATTATTCTGCATAACTGCTTTGGAACAAGATGTAGGCAATAATGTATTGCCCCCTTATAGTTTCCTCAGGTAATTACAATATCCATATTTTGAATTAAAAGCAAATAATCCAGTCTAACAGTCCAAGACAGAGAAGCCTGTGGATTCACTTCAGTCAGCTGCTGTGAGTCTTAGGAAGGACATTTTGTAGTTCTCTGCAAATATCAAACCTTAAAAAGCATTTCAATAAGGTAATAAGTGTATGACTTCTTTTTATATCATTTATAAAGAAAATAAGCCAAAGAAAAATGGGGTTTATTATCTCACTTTGCTTTGGCAGTGACATTATGGGAGGAGAACACAGCTGCCATTTATGAAAAACACAACCTCCAATTACAGGTTTTATGGGTTTTGATTTTAGACTCTCATCCATGAGCATGCATAATGTTTTGAGGTATCATTTTTTTACACCAATAAAAGGCCTGATGTAAGATTTTATGTATGGCATTTTGTCACACGAATGGTGAAAAGTTAAAATAAGATCAGCTGAAACATTTACCACATACTTCATTATCTCCTGTGAAATGAATATCTGGATAATTGGCAAAGCAAAAATCTTTGTTATAAGGATTTATGAATTGAATAAAATTACCTTCTGCAACAGGAATTTCTGTGAGACTGAGATTTTCTTTTCTGCTGAAAAACATCAGGAGTTGTGAAGCGTATCCTAAGAATTTTCTTTCAAGAATAAACCTTTTTTCCCTATTTTGTGTTTAACATAGAAACTTTCTTCCCTTCCTCTCTTGATTTCCATGTTATTAATATTTAATTTAAAATAACCTTAAAATCTCAAATCCAGCTTCTCTCTCAGTTCTTAAATCAGCCTCTTTTGCATATCAAATAATTAGGACACCTGTCTGACAGAATTTTTACCCCTTTTTAGCAAGTGCAAAATATTCAAAGAGGACTGCACCTAATGGAGTCCCCATAACTCCAACATAAATTTTTGTTCTGATTATCTCTTTCTAATATCTGTCCTTTGACTGGAAAGAAGGAGTTTTAAAGGGTAAAGAAAAGTATAAAAATTAGGCTTAGTCCACAGAAAGGTGGGGAAAGTTGGCATGGATAGTTCAGAGAAAACACACATGTCTATCACAAACTTCCCATGGGACCTCAGGAAAGTCAATTTCTCACTCCATTTTCAGCTTTAAAATAAAATAATAACGTTTTCTTTCTCTTGACATTTATTGGGAAGCTTCGTACTAGATGTACTAATCTATGAATTATAAATGTTGAACACAGTTTTACACATAAACCAACCATCTGACATTTTCAGTCTGATCTTCAAATATTAAAATATTTTAGCTCTGACCACTAAAATTACATGGCTTTCAATAACAGGAAAACACTAGGAGAGCTGCCTGTGTTTTCAGGTGTGTGGCTGCCACTCTACTGCTGCTTCTCCTGTGGTTTCCAGCTCGTGATGAGGGACTTGACACTCTGATCTTATGGCTGTGCTTATGCAGTTCATTCTTCCCTGAGCACAGACAAACCTCCTGGCTGGGAGTGATAATGAGCTCCTCATCCCAAGGACAAGGCAGCATTTTCACTTCCCAGGATTATTCCACATTTACTCTACAGCTGGTCCTTACATCCCTACTTACAGGCATTTTTCTCCAAATGCCACCAGGGCAAGTCATACAGTTGCTTTTCTTCTCTCTGCATTTACACAAATGTTACCCTTGTTTCACACGTAGCATGAGCAAGAGTCCTTGAGCTTAGCATGAATTAAATTTCGGTACAGGACACAATAGTGGCACTGTAGAAATAACCATAGAGAGAAAGGGAAGGGTATTATTTACTCCTTGCAAGTTTTTCCTAAGATAATGCATCTCTGAAACTCAGAGGTCATTTATTGTGAGCGTAACAAATACATTCACATCCACCAAGGGCAATAAATATTGCAAATTAAGTTGAATAATGACTGTACTGTCTATTTCATTTCTACATGAGAGGCACGCATGGGACTTAAAGCAAGTCAGTATTTATAAGGCAATATATAGCATGAGCCTCATTCAAAGTTAGAACTGCAGAAATGTCACAAGCACCCAAATTTACTGTTACTGCCTGAGGAACAAGTGGAAAAACAAAATCATTGCAAACAACCAATGTGTACGGAATTTATAATGAATATCTTCATCATGAACATACTTTTTTCGAGTTATGGCTTTTTTTTCCTTGTGAGAAGATCTTGGCATTGAAGAGGCTGAAGGAGAAAGATGATGCAGTACAGCAATTACTGGAGAAGTGCTTCTTGCCATGTGTTTAACTGGATTGATTGTTTCAATCATCCAAAATATCTCCAGAAGTAACAACCAGGGAATCAAAAATAGAATCACAACTTTTGGTGAAGAATGGATGACAGGAGGCAAAAACAGACACTCAATGCCATACACAAGCATAAATAACTATAATTTTAAATGAGTTCTGGGCTGCTGGCATGCATACAACTGAGCAAACAATGAATACAACTGAGTTTCCAAAATTTTTGGTGATGCAAATGGAGCACACAAAATGTATAGCTCTGCTGTTCCAACCAGCTATTTATGTGAAGAAGAACTGTGACAGAAGTCTGACTCTAGATTCTTGTGGGATACAGGGGGAGATGAAAGAGAATGAACAAGCAAACACTTGGGTGCTTTAATAGCACCACTTGTGGGTGGTTTATTAGCAAATTAAATTAACTGTGGAGATAAGAATATGACAATGAAATATTAACAAAAAATAGAGGAAGTCAGATGTTTAAAAAATATCTAGTGGTCTTATTTATCACATCAGACAAAGCTGGGAGTCACTGCATGTCCTTCAGTGTGAATTTTTGTAGGCTACCAAGTCCACAAATATGTACTAAAATTTTTAGATTCTCAACAAACTATGCAAGATACTGAACGAGGGCTAAAGTTCCTTAATTGGGTAATTCTTAATTTAGGAATTTAAAAGCCTATTTTCTGCTCACCTGATTTCCACACCCAGAGCTTTAGCAGTTCTTTGAGGACCACAGATGTCCAGGATAAGCTGTGATTATCTCCTGCTGGAGCCCAGCACTCTTCCAAAACCAGATCTGCCTGTGTTTGGATAGCAGCACTGAGGCAGCAGGAACCTGAAATTATACTTTCAATGTTTTTTTCTTTGATAGCATTTAACCTTTACTAATTTTTTTTTTTCTAATAATGTCTTTCAAAAAATAAAGCAATCTTCAGGTCCATGACAGCAGATTACTTACAGTGTTAGATCACAGTTTTCAATAACAATCCATATTGTGAAGTTGGCATTAATGCTCCTCCTAAATCCCAAAGTATTTTTATGTCTGGCCCAAGGTATCTTGTTCTGGCTTTGTGAATCTTTGCCTACCTTAAAAGCACAGATTTAAACTCAAGATTATTTTTAGCATGTTTTCAACACATCCCTGCCTCTGACTCTTTCTGTGCTCTAGACCAGGGACACCAGAACTTTTTTCTCCACAATGCAATGGGTGTTGTGGGTCCATTCCCCTGACAAGTTATAGGAGACTTCCTTTTCAGGGGGACTTTATCAAGTTTGGATTAGATTGCACTGAATTAGAGTGGATGGGATGTTTAAAAATGTACATATACAGACCTGTGTTTATGTACCTACACACATATGTGTATATTCATATATATGCATGTAGGTACACTAATATGTGTGTGTGTATATATATATATATATATATATGCAATCTATCTGACGAGGGACAAATAATTCTCCATATATGCCTATATACAAATATTTATTAATTTTCTATATATGAATATTTATATCTTTGGATAATAGCCTTTACTTGAAGAATTCTGGGTAATACAGAAAAGTGAGAGGGCATTTATTAAAGACATTCTCTTGAGCAGCTCTGGTTATCAAGGCTTGTCAGAGTTTCAGTGCTTTCCCAGCCATACAGGCATGTACAGTCAATCTTCCTGGAGCCCAAAGTGTGAGAGTTAATGAAATTTGACAACTGATTGATGTCAGATGCAGCATTGAATTTGGAAACCCAATTACCTCCTTCCCTTTCAAAGCAGAGGTCATTCCAGTCAACATGACTCTACTGACATGCTCTGCAATTCAATCTGAGAGGTTGCACGAGCTTCTGCTCCTCAGAAAATTCAAACATAAAAGGGAGCAAAATTTACAGATGAAGCTGACACACATTGACTAATGGCTGGCCACACGAGCCAGGTGGAAAGATGAAGACACCCTTTCTGCTCACAGGCAGAGATTATTTCTGTTTGTTACCTGGATATCTGTAGCTGAAGGTGCAAACACAGTACTCAGCCAGTGCCTCAGTTAGATCCATGCCTTTTTTCCCAGGGGTAAATCTTTTTTGTCCAAAATTTTAATGGTTCATACAGGTTTTTATACTAAAGGTTCAGGGGAATTACAGCTCTATAACTTCATTTAATGTGCTGAAGATGATACATCTTTGGTAGAGCTGGGACAAATTGCACCAGAAGAAAAATCCAGCCAATTATTTATAAGCTATAACAACCAGATTTCCAATCTCACACTCGGTTCATTAGGCTCTGCTGGTCTAAAATTGGAACTGCTGTGACTTGTGCAGATATCTGCAAGCAGAAATCACCATGTGGAAATCAGATGGGTGGAAATGGAGATACAGTCATCTCTGTCCTTTCTCCATTCTTTAATCTATTAGCAAGGAACAAATGAATGTGGATCTTGGCTTCTGTTCTGGATTTAGTTTTTAACAATTAGGTGCTGTTTAAAGACATTATAATGTTAATATTTACTAAACAAAATTTTGGGGAGAACTCCAGAATAGTTGCCATAGTGCCTTGAAGGGAAATAAGAAGAAATAGGAGATGGACCAGGCTGGTGGCAGGGAAGGACCACAACCATCACAGTCATCATCCCAGGTTTCTCCAGAATGCTTGAGGCAGTAAATCAGAGCACTGGGTTTTTATTGTAAGCTCTTTAAACACTGTCTGCATGAAAGAAGTGAAAGCAATGCAGGTCAGCAATTCACTGTCAGGCCTGACTCTCCTTCTCACCCACCAGTATAAATCAGGACCACTCTGGGGAAGGATTTACTTAGTTTTATGTTTCTCATGTATGGAAGACATGATTTTGCAGTGTACACCCTCTTTTGAATTTATATTTCTATAATTACTAATTAAGTGAAACCAATAACCTGGGAGAAAGTGATACAGCTCTATTATCTCATCATTTGTTAATGGTGTTAAATAATTGGCAAAAAAGTATCTATCTGCTCTTTGATAAATATGTACTATAGCTAATTAACTCAGGTAAAACAGAGAGTATCCACAGACACCTGGCCTTCATCCTCACATGTCCAATGCAATAATCCTTTTGTTCATTTAAAAAACCCTCTAAAAAATCCTAAGGTCCAGGTCATCCCTCTGGATTCTGAAGATCCTCTCCAAAAAAGTGCTGAAGTGGATCTACAATTTCAGGGGAATTACATTTTTAACTAGTCATGTTATTTACAAAAACATAATTTCTGCAATTTCCTCTAAGCTTTTACATCTGCATTAAAAGCTTAAGATTAGTAAAGTCTGTTCTTCAAAAAAATATATATAAAAACCAAAAAGGAACCATCAATGATTTTCCTCTAGGCTTTCAAGAGTTTTGACAGCTTTTGCAGAGCAAAATGCAATTTTAAGAACTCAGAATCTTCTTTTTCCTGGGATTTTAAAATTTCATCCCATTCCAAAATATCATTTTTTTCATTTAAACCACTACCTTGAGGGCCTGCAAACCTGCAGGCACAAATTTATCCTTTTTTAAGCAGAGTTTAGAATTTGAATATACTGCTTCTCTTTAGAATATGTAAAGGCTTAACTAGATGGCATAATCTACCCTTCCCTCTTATGAAAAAAAAAAAAAATTTGAACAGAATTACATTACTCCAAGCCTCCTTTGTGCTCTACACATATTACTGATATAATTTTCTGCCAGGGATATTAATCATTTTGAGAAATTTATCTCTTGGAAAGCTCCAGCTACAGCAGCCCAAATTACATTTTCCAAGATTAAATGACGAACCAGCTTTTTCCCTGGTTAGGCTGCACAATTTGCATGTCAAGCAAGATTATCTTCATGATTTTACAGTTGCTCATCTCAGCTTGCTGCAGGTGATGTCAAAGTTTTACTTTTTCACACTGTGCAGTGTTTGAAGCAAAACAGCAAACACTGAAAGCCCATCCAATATAACTGTGACAAATCTTTTTGTTGTGTGGCTTAGCCTTATAAAAGACAAAACTTGCATGGGATGACTTTTCATAACAAATGAAGGTCCCTAGAAATAATTTTCATTAGTGCTGCAGAAGTTATGTTAAACTGGAGCCACACTGATTGGTTCATATTTTCCTCCTTTATTTACACCAGCTAGGGATGCACTGCCCTTCAATGATACATGGCTGTTAAAATGGTCTCAGCAGGGTTTCTTTTGCCTTTGTTAGATTTTCCTCTGTTAGCAAAAAAAAATAAATAACAAAGATAACTTTGTAATTTTTTTCTTTTCCTCCCCCAGCCTGCTCAGGCAAAGGCCTGGAAGAGTGATCAGAGCTTGAAAACAAAGTATAAAGGACTACAGCATCTACAGCTGGGTGAAGATTTTGCAGTGAAGTATTTCCTGAGCAGCAAATGTCAGCTCATAAACAAAAACACTCTGCAGCAGTTTGCCAGATGTAGTGAAGTTTCTTTTAGGGAAAGAATAGCTCTTGCAAGGCTTCAGCAAGGAAGAGCCCACTGACAGAGCTGTGCTGCTGGGAACTGAGCACGGCAGACAGGGAAGGAGAAGATGACAAGAAGGGAAAAAAGAGATGAACTTTCTTTAGGAAAGGGGCAAAGGTGGGAGCATTGTTAAAAGTCTGGCAAGAAACTGGCAAGGCAACGTCTGTGTGGGAAGTATAAATGTTGGGACACACTGGGATGGAGCTGTGCTCTTCTTCTGAGCCCCACTCATAGAATCTCAGAATCACAGAAGAGTTTGGGTTGGAAGGGAACTTCAAAAGTCATCCAGTTCCAAACCCCCTGCCACGGGCAGAGACATCTTACACTGCATCATATTGCTCAAAGCCCATCCAACCTGACCTTGAACACAGCTCATCCACAGCATTTCCCTCACTCTGAGCTGAACACAAATAGATTTTCTGCCAGCTGTGCTTGTACAAGCTTCAAAAAGATCTCTCAGCAGCAGCAGCATCCATTTTTTTTTCTTTATTTTCATTCGTTTATTTTCACTTCCCAACATGAAATGATCAATAAACAGGGGCAGGGTTGATCTGAAAGCAGCAGGGTTTGGCAGGAGGGTGCCAGGGTGTCTCACTCTGCTCAAGGACTGCACCTACTCCCACCAGCAAAGTGGCCCTGGCTGCTCCCTTTGCCTTTCTGATGGGCTCCACTCTTAGCATGGAAAATCAAAAAAATGGAGCTATTTTCCTGGCTTCTCATATTCTTACTTGTGCACTCAGGAGAGGAAAAAAAGCCCCATAATGAAATATATGGGCAGATTGGCCACAGGATCTGTTTCCCCTAATGCAATCTATATTACTTTGGAAAGCCTTCTTTCATATCACTCAGGCAATGTAATCACACCCATTTCCTTATGAACACAGATGTGTCTTAACAGCATTATTTTGTTTTCTTTGTAGCTGAGGCTCTTTCAAGATCAAAAGGAATTTAAATGCAATAAAGTCAAACAAGAATTGGAGCACTGAAACCCAGCAAAACCCCTCCAAAAAGCAAAGAAATACAGGGCAAATGATGCAGTGGGCCAGATCTCCACATGCTATTCTGCACTGAATCCAAAATTTATGCAACAAAATGCTGCTTGATATCACTGAAAATTTGTGGCTCAGACCCTGTGTGGTCTCAAAGAGGAGATTTATTCAGCCTAACTTAAGTGGGATTTTTAAAGCATTTTATTTTTCCATCAGCTACATCAAGGAGTAAATTTGCTTCTCAACCTTCCCTTACTCATAAAAATGAGAGGCCAGCTTGCAAATTTGATAGAGTCCTACATACACTAAAAACATATCTCATGGTAAATGTCAGCTAAGGAAAAATACTCTTCTGTAGGGTTTGCTTTTTTTTTGCCTTGGATTAAAAGTATTATTATTTTAAAATATCCAGGTATGCTCCCATCATAATTACAAAAGCTCACAGTATTTCTTATTACCCCTCTAGTTTGCCAGCAATAGGAAAAGCTGTCACTATCAGCTTTTGAACATTTCTGTGCACATAAAGCCATCTTGATTAACCTGGTACACCAGAGATCCTGGAAGATTCTACACTTAATCATAAATAGTTTATTATAGCTAAAGTATTTAGAGACCTGTTTTTATTAATTAATTTATTTATTTTAAAAGAACAAAGGTTTTTTGAAGTCTGCTTTGCTTCTTGCAATAGATGCAGTATAATCCCATACTTACAGGCTTCTAATAGACTGCAAGTTATTTCTGAAGTCATTTGGTGTTTTGAGTCCACTTCATAAAGGATTTGCATATCTTTTAAGTATCTGAGTTTCTTCTGGCCTAAACACAAAAGTGCCTCTAGAGGCACAAATCTCAGAAAGACTGTAATGAATAAATGAAAAGCATTTGCATACTAATACAACCCTAGTCTTACTTTTTGTCTTGTGAGAAGGCAGCTATTTATTGCAACCAGTTTTGGCACCTGTTGGTAGGTGCAGGAAATAGCTGCACTGTCAGCACCACACAAAGGAAAGCTTATCAAGTCCTGGTTTTGTCTGAATTACTTACACCATGCAAAACCTGAAAATCTTTCAGAAACCTGCCAAAGGATCACAATTTAGCTAAATGGAAATTCATCATTCTTTTCTTCCCTGCTCCTTCTGGTCTGCAGGGAGAGGAGAGGGAGAGGGGCTGAATGTTGAGGATCTTTTGGGATCAGAAGGTGATGAAATAACTGCCTATAACTCCCTGCCTGGCTTCAGGATGACTTCCCAGCCTCACCACTTGGCAGCTCCAGCTCACTCCTCATTCTCAGGTGCTTGCTCGGCTTTTTGCTTTGTGTAGGACCATAACAGCAACATCTAACATAACCATAACATGATCTAACATGACCACAATCTAGCATGGCCATAACACCAACCACAGGTAATTTACTCTAAAATTTGTGCAGATAACTGCAATGACCACATGGACACTTAACCACCTTGTTCAAAAATCAGCTATCTTTGTCTCTCCCCTGCCCCTGGGAGAGAAGGTGTGAGGAATAAGAATAACAATATTTTTTTAACCCTTGTTAAATTTGTTAAAATTGTTCAATTCTGTTCATCAAAAGGTAGGAATTACTCCTTTCCTAGCCTACCAGTGGCTGTGCAGAGCACTCACAGCCTCTGCACAAGAGAGATTTATCTCTGTGGCTGCTGCAGGACTGCACTCTGCCATAGGATCAAGCCTTGCCTTTTTTTCCTTCAGCCCCTCTGTTTCCCTAGTGAAAAATGTAGCATTTGGAGCTCCAGGCAGAGCACCTGTTTAAATCTGCTCTTGAAAGTGCTGTACATTCTCATGCACAACCACTCTAAATCAGGTTGCAAAATCCAAGCTATTGGAGTTACATTTTGTTTTTTGAAAAAGCCATTAACTTATTACTTCCCCATTAGTGCATTGGGGAAATAAATTACATTCACTTTTGCAATTACCTTAGAATTTTTAAGTATGATGAAGCAAATTGCATGAGGCCAAAGGGTGACTTTTCCATCTGAGCATCAAAAATGGAAAGGGACAATGGAGACAAATTGTGCTCAAACTCCTCACTAGCTGGAAGCAAGTGGCACAGCTTTTTTGGGTAGATAAAAGAGAAATATGTAATGAGAAATTGAAGAATCTGTGCTAGACTCCAGCAAAGAGCTCTGACTCCTACAGACTGACAATATACATGTAGTTCTGCCAAAATCAAGGACACATCAAAGGGAAATTCTTCAGGTTGCTATTCTGATGATAAGGGTCTGTAATTGGCCTTTAGCAGTACTGTCTATTATTTATGCCTACTTCTCTATTTCTATTGTTGTAGCACATTAGGCAAATGCCCAGAGTAGACTTTCAGTATGAGATATTAGTCTAAAGACTTTTTTGTACAAATACAAATAGATATACATGCACATGTCTGTATGAACACACCCCTATAGCTGAATAAAGACTGTTTCACAGGAGGGTAAGGTGGTATTATTTTCCAAGCAGAGACTGGAAGGGAGTATGAGAAGGATCCCAGAATGTGAGAAGAAATGTACCCCAGAAATTTAACTGCTTTAAAGTGCATGTACTGCTGAGAAGGAAAAGAAAAGAAAAAAAAAAAAGTGGAGGAATAGTTTTCCTCAAAAGCCTTAACCTTTCTTTCCCTGATACTCCAACACATTGGTTTCAGCAGTCCAGGGTAAAGAGCATTAAAAAAATTCGAATCAACAGCACTAAGATGGGATAACCACACTTGGAGACACAGTGGATTTCTGCACATTTCTAAACTGCAAAGCAAGTGATTTCACAAGCACAATGCCTGGCTTCATCCTAGGCCCTGAGGAACAGAATCTCACCATTGATTTGCTGCCCAGCCTGCATCTCCTCCTCAGCCTGTTGACCCATCCCCTAAGTGTATCATCACAGTCTTCATGCAAAAAGTCAATATTTAGCTTAAGGGTTTGCAGAGACCAACTCAAACAGAGACAACAAAGGCTGACAGATTCTAATGTACAAAGTACTTTCTATAGAAACACCAAGTGACAGGTTTGACATGTATATAATATTTATTCTGCTTAGGGCTCCTGTAACATCTTTGATACCACTTCCATTTGTGTTCTGCCTGAACACAGGAGAGAATCCAACATTACTGGAAGACTGAATGGTCTCCTAGCCCCAGGACACAACAGGAATGTTTCTTCTGGCCTCCCTGGCCATAGATCAGGCTCAGAGGTTTCTGTGCTGCAGCACAATAAAAGGGACTCTCTCTAGGTTTGCTCTGTGATTAAGGTTTGATGATACTGGGCACCAGTTCTTCCATATTTAATGCTGCAATGAAGAAGAGGAAAAATTACTGATTGCTTCATGGTTATGGTAAAGAGACAAAACCCTGAAGCTCTTGGAGAGCTATGGAGGGTAAATATGGTTTATACATCTGGAAAATAAGGGGAAAGGGAGGGAGAAAGCTGGAAATCTCTGCATTCCCTTCCCATTGTCTCCCTACCCTTAGACCTGAGTGGAGCCTCATAGCAGCTGCAGAAGTTGACCTGCTGGAGATATTTCTGCTGGCAGAACAAGGGCTACATCCCTCATGGACATTTGGAAGCAGTACCCCCTCTTTAATTTCAAGGTCTGTACTCAGATACTCCTGCACCTACTGCTGATATTTAGTGATAACTCTTTAATACATGGTTAGTTAATTTACTGCTTTTTTTCTCTGCACAGCCTCAGATAAATTTGGTTTTGTTTTGTGCTTGTTTTCACTGGAAGAAATCCTGGCCCAGAGCCTTTGTGGCAGAAACTCCACAAGGAGAGGAGTCTGTGCTGGCAGCAGTAAGGGGCTGCTTCTGCCAAGGAACTGCTGGGAGGGCAGAGCTTCTCACAGGAATATCTAAGGAATTCAAGGCTTGATAGGACCATAAAATCACCAAAAATTACCTTCTCTGTGAGACTAACTACTACACAGCAGCTGTGTATTGAGCACAATAACTTGCTTTTGGTCAAAATGTAACCCTTTCTTGGTTCATGTACTTTCCTGGGAGTTATCCAGGTGTTTTCTGAGGAGATGGGAGGCTCTGGTACCCACCTTCACCTGTGAACAGCTGTGCTGATGGTAATTCTCTCCACACACATTCAATTATTCTCCTCTTCTCACTCTCCACCTCTACAAACACCCAACCCCACCCCTTTTGTCTAATTTAGAGGTTTTCACCCTTGCAAGATGTATAATTTATGTTTCCCTGGTAAACGTAGGTTCCTTTTCTGCCTTTCACTACCAAGTTAAGGGCAGTCAGTACAACAGATTGGGTTCCTGTCTTTTGCTGCCAGACTTTACAAATAATATCTTTGTGGCTCTTCTGTGCCACCTCCTCATTTTTCAGCAGTGTTTAAGAAATGTGGGCCATATTCAGGAGTGTGTGTAGTTTATCCTGAAAATGGAACTGCTTTAGACAGAAAGGCTCTGAGCAGGCCAGCTGTCAGAGGCTCTGATTCACTGCAGCCTCCTGGAGACTTTAAAAATGTGAGTTCTCCTCTTCCCCCATGCAAAGCCAGCAGGGTTGTGCAGGAGCAGGAGGGCAGCTTGGACACACACTCTTACATGAGGCATTTCAGAGACATAAAAATCATCACTATATCTCCCCAGAGTTCTGGAAATCAGGCCACCAATCCTGGATATTCTACTTCTTTTTTTTTTTTTTAGCTCATGGTTGCCATGTCCATCACCCAAATAATCTGGAATTGAATTCCAATTTTCCCTCAGGAGCTGATCTGTCAGACCTTCCCTCTGCATACCCAGCGTGAAGGACCCTGACAGAGAGCACAGCACTCTGAAAAGCCACTGCTTAGGAAGAAACTCAATGTTTTGAGCACCCATCCAGGGCAGGGGAGACCAAATTTCACCATCCATAAGACACAGAAGGCCAGGAGAAAGACAAGGACCTTCTCTCATCCTGCTTGGCTCATTATGGCTCATTCCCTCTGGAGGCTCTGGATCCCAGAGCAGAGTTTAGTTCCTCCTGTGCACTATCCAGATTATGCAGCTACTTAAAACTGGTTCCTGTGTTGAGCTCTGAGAGAAAAATAACTAAACAGCAGCCATCCAGCAGCAGTGAGTAAATCTGGGGGGGATGTAGAGCTAAATGGAATAACAGAAAGTAATCTGTCATTTAGCAAAAGCAGAAAACAAACTTTAAATCCTGATATATCTCAAATTTCTCTGCACATAAAATCAGTGAGTAAGTATTGCTTGGCTCACCAAGTGGCAAAAAAAGCATGCCAACTTCTAAAACTAAAAAAAAAAGTGTGCCAGAACAAGAAAAGGCTCTTTTCTAGATCATTTCTGAGACAAAATAAGCTCAGCACTGCTACAAACACACTCTGTGAAGTGCTTGCTTTCATTCAAGGCACCAAAAGTCATCTTGACTCATCCCCCCCTGCCCGTGGCACAGACCAGGCCTGGTCCAAACCAGCACACACCCAGTGCTGCCTTTAATCCAGATTTAAGCAACAGCCAGAAAACACATCAGCCTTTCTGCCTTTTGAAAGCTGTGCTGCCAATTCCCCCCAGATTTCTTCATCTGCCTGAACCTCATTTTTAGTGTGTGAGAAGTTCTTTCAGCTGCAGATTTAGATGTGCTGCATTTTAATGATAATCTCCTGGAGTTTGAGGGTTAGGAGCAAGGGGCTTTCTTGACTTAGGTTGTACCTTAAGGGAATGAAGCACTGTCAGTTAAAAAGGGGAAAAAAAATATGATTTCACTTTCATTGCTAGTTGTTTTATTGCTGGTTGTTCCTAGGGGGATGCATTCTGCTCTCAGGATAACTGAATTGATCTACAAAGAGATGCTCTGCATTCATGGTGGTGGTACTGGAAGAAGTCCATGAGATATTTTAATTCTAGAAATACCATAAGGGAGCCACGAGTTCTGGAGTTCTGGTTTTAATGGCATTTTGTCCTCTGACACACAACTGACTTTTTTTTTCTAGTTTATCTCTGATTCCATCTTTGCATGTCTGAACTGGTGAAGATGTCTCCAACCTCCTCTATCCTTAGTTGTTTCCAGAAAAAAGGAAGGTATAATAATATAAAACATACCCCAAGGTCACAGTCTAAGATAGGTACAATGGTAAGAAGACAAAACATGGTTATTTTCTCAAGAAATTACTTTTGTCCCCAAAAAGGAGAGACAGCCCTTGAAAGCCTCTATTTTCTTGCATCTTTCTTAAAAGTAGGCTACAGTATCATGACTTCAGCTGTGCTTCAAGGCATTTATCCTTCAGTGACACCTGTTCAAGTTTAGAGTTAAGCACTGAGAAGAGCTTAAGTTATCCTTTGCTCTCTTGACTGACATTTAAGAGGCTTTCTCCATAATAGCAGTCCAAGGAAGGCTTTCACCTCAAAAACCAGTTTTATGATCCAGCTTTTGAGCACTTCTAAGCTGAATTCTGGGGGCCAGGCTGTAGCCATGGCAGTGTTTTCATTCCTGATGAATTGCACCTTGCCTGCTGTCACAAGCAGCTCCCTGGGGACCATGAGGCTCCTCCTGATCCTCAGGGGGAGCAACAGTGACTCCACCTTCTCCAAACTGAGCACTTCTGCCTCCTGCTGCCATTCATAAACCCATGATCACTTATTTGGGATTACTGGGGTTTTATATGGACAAAATAAATGCCTTTCCCTGTCTTAATTTGATGCTCCAAGCTATTAGGCAACTTATTGCATCCCTTGTCACCCAGGGTGATTCCCAGTGCTCATACCAAACCATCCAGGTCATGCTGCTATAAATTTAGAAAAGTAAGTGAGGCTTCCTATAGTTATTGAGTCCAGTTCCTCTCCAAAACTCTCTTGAGGTCTGAGTAAGGAAATAACACAAATTAGAAGGACAGACTCTAAATTGTTATCTCTCAGGCTTTGAAATAATTTTTAAAATCCTTTTTTTTTTCCTTCATTTTTTCCCAAACATAATTTCTCTAACTGGCTGTAGAACAGAATTTCCATCTTGGAGATGTCTAGTTCTTTGCCAAGGCTTTTTCCTGTTAAGACAGTAAAAATGAATGAGAAAAAAAAAAAAAGAAGAGGGATTACACAAAATATAGTTTTCTCAGCAGAGGCAAAAGCACCAAATGCCTGTAAGAAAGGCAGGTAAATAAAGATAAATGGTGGCTTGGGACTTCTCCAAGTGGGTGATTCATCATCTGGCTGCTTCTCTGAGATATGTTTGATGCTAACAATATTTATGCAATATACCCAGGCTTGGCCATGGCACCACCTGCCACAAAAGAATAAACACACTCCTGCTCCACTTGAGAACTCTAAGATGTATTATTATCTGTTGTTACTACATTAAATTGGCAGAAAATGAGTCTTTTCCTATATGATTATACATCAGCTTCAATAACTTATTTTTGCCAATGTAAAATTCTAGCACTTCCTAATCTTTTAACTGCACCTGTCCTAGGATTGTTTATTGTTTTTATTATTCATTCAGTGCTTCACATAAAGAAAAAAAGTGATGCCAGGTCGCTGGGGAAGGGACCATGAGGAAGAATGAGGACAGTGTGAAGTGCTGGCTATACAACCTGCACTAACATTTTCTCAGTTATGGCAATGATGAGCCAAGTGTAAACTGCAGATGAAAAAAAAAAAAACAAAAAACTAAAAGGTGCACTGAAAGGTTTTAATCCAACATACTCCACCAGCTGCAAACACAGATTTTAGTGTCTTTCTTGACTGACATAAAATTATGTGCAAGGAATGTTTAAGCAATTCATACCATCTTGATCAGACTAAATAACTAAAATGAGATTTTCATGAATGCAAGTTAGGGCTGGGTACCCGCATCCCTTTTCATGTTGCTCACACATAAGAATGCTGCTCCTGGGCCAGAGCAGAAAGGTCAGTATCCTGTTGCTGAGAAATGCCTCTTCACACATACTCTGTCAGTGCAAACAAAAGAATTAGAATTAAGTTTATCACCTACTTAAAGCTTCTGGAGATTCACTTTGTGTTTAAGTGTTGTTATGAAAGATGCCAAACAACGACTATTGATGTGTAAGGTTACAATAGTGGGAAAACTGAGAGGCAAAGAAAGGTTTAAACACTAAAGCCCAGTGTATTACAGCAGCCCATTATGCCAGTGCAGGTCTGTAGAAGCAGAGGTGCTGTTGTATGGAGAAGGATGCACAGACTGGCAAGGACACAAACACCGGGTTTGGGTGAGTCTGGACCTGGCTCCTGCAGGAAAAAATGCTTACTTGCCTGGGCTGCTGTGGGAGCTGGCTCCACACCTTTGCTCAGCCCCACTCCTCCTCAGGGCAGGTCCTTCACACCTCAGAAACTGGGATGTACAACCTGGACATCGCTTGGGATGTGCCCTCGTGGTTTCCCAGACCACAAAGAGCTCAGGGACTTGCCAAGGAAATCCCTTTCTCCCACAGCAGAGATAAGCCAGAGCTATCCCAGGAAATAAAGAGAATATCCAGATGCTCATGGCTTTGAGGCAAGCAGGAGCAATCCCTTTAGGAGCAGAGCCCTGTTCCAGGCATCTTTCATCCCAGCTTGGCTGCTCCCCACAGCACTCCCACCCCACTGGCAGAGCTCACTGAACTGGGAGAAAAGATCACACTTTCTGTACAGCATCCACCCTGAGCTTCTGCTGCTTCAAGGAGTATTTTGTACCTGCTCCCACACTTCATACAACACAATTCTTCGATGCTGCAGAGAATGCAACTTTTGCTGGCTCAGAGATAGGACACAGCCTACAGCAGGTGTGGATGGGAACAGACCTATTGACTGATATTCACATTCCTCAAAATTTGCCCAGAAGGCATCATCTTAATTCCAATTACAGATAGAATATGCAATTTCAGTCCAAATTGTAGCATTTCCTAAAATATTTTACTTTTAACAATTTGATAAAGCCCACAAGATGGGACCTCAAGCACTCACTGGTCCAATATGATCATATATTTCATTACTCTATTATCTCTCTCACCAACTTTCTTTTATCTATTCTATCTATATCTGTATTCTTTCTATAAATTCTATCTATAATTTTCACAGCAAAATGATTTTTTTAAAATTAAACTCACTTGTTCCAAACAAATCTTCTTTTGGGGCTTCTAAACAATCTTTAACTTTGAAAAAATATTTTTTGAGCCACATCTCAAAACTCACAGTGTTTCTATAGGTGCTTTGCATCAATTTCCTGTCAGTTACCACCTCTTCATTTGGCTCTGACTGGGTTTCCTGTTGAGGTCCTCAGTTCTAATGAGCATCCTTACACCTCAATTTGTTGGGTGTCAGCACCTTCAAATCAAGCTCGGTGATAACTCCTGTCTGTTCTATCTGGGAACAGCCTCTGAGCCATTCAAATGCACCAGTGAATGGTCCCTCTCCCATATCCACCTCTTCCTACTCTGAAATTGAAGCATTTTGTTCAGTAGAGTTTGAAGGGTGGTGTTTCATCACAACAGACACCTCTGTGTTTCCATGTCAACAATTCAATATTCCCCAGTACCTCTCTAAGGCCTGAGCTGTAAAGTGCAGCCAAGGCACCCTGCTGCCATCAGCCAGCAGTCTCTGAATTTCAGGAGTCCTGATGCAGGTCCCAAGTCCTTCCATGTTTTATCATTACAGCTATATCAAGTTTCTTATTCCAAAACCAGCAACTGGGGAAAGCAACCACTTCTGATTTATCTTCCCTAACCTTGGGAATGAGAACAACATTTCTGCTTTTTCTTAAATCATTAATTTTTGTCTGCAAGATCATTACTGTACTCTCTGTATAAAATCTATGAGTCTTCCTAGGTATCCCTTAATGTTTCCTGAACCCAGCCTTGATGTGCATTAGACACTTGGGATTCATTACTGGTGTTAATCTGCAGCCATTAAAAACGCAAGGTCGTTTTGAAGATGGAAAAAAAAATCAGGCAAGCATCTTTCAAACCTGTACTTGGTTCTTTTCACTCCTCATTAAATTTCAATTGGTGAAACCCACTGGTCTTCCTCAGTCTTTTGCCAGGGGGGCTGGGGCACACACAGACCATCTGGTGGTGAGCAGGGGTCAGTCACAGTGGGCTTCCAGGGCTTCAGAACAAACTGGCCTAATATCACCCAGCAGCTGTCAGCTCTGGTTGGAAAGCCAGGCTTACATTCCTGTGGTCTCATTCCTCAGACTGAGCCTTTCTAACAGGTTTTATGCTAGCCCAAATGTACTGATTTTGTAAGGATTTTCCACAGGAATCCATAAGCAATGCCCTGAGAATGAACTTGGCTGTTCGTGTGGTAAATTATAATATCTTTTCCTCAGAGAGCTCTGCCTTTCATCATGAGAATCTGCTGCCTAATGCAGAATCTCTGGGGGGGACAAAGCCTTTGGGGGCAGATTCACCACAGCATCACAAAGCAAGAAGCTCACCCAGAGATGCTCAGTGAGAGCATCTTTAATGTTAACAAGCCAACATTTGAAAATATCATTCATCACATCTATCAACAAAAACATTTCAAGAAACCCTGGTAATTAAACTGATTACTCTGATTGATTAAATTAACTATCAAAAAAGCAGCAAATTTAATGTCATTGTTTTAGCATACAGCATGTGTATATCATACAGCATCATTTTAAGTGCTCTTCCATTTTCCATTTGTAAGGTATTATGTGAGCAACCCTTATTGTTGTCATTGTGTTTAATGGTTTGGAGAGATAAAAGCTTCACTTCTACTTTACTTACTGCCTCCTAAGGACATGCATCTTTACATGCACTTTGTGAGGCAGAGTGACCTCCATACTCAGAGATGGAGCTATGTTGTCTTTAAAAATATCTATAGCATCCACTCTTCTTTTAAATTACACCTGTCAGTCAAACACAGCACTCACTGAAGAAGCCTCAATCCAAAACTTGTGCAATTTGAGCTATTTTCTGTATTTCTGCAAAAGAACCTGGATTGCCTATTTTTCCTGCAGAGCAAATGATGACCTTGTATCGATCACGTACTTTTTCTTTATTTGACTGTTTGTTTTTGCTTTTTGTTTTTCCTCCAGACATCAGCATGCTTTACAGATGGACATGGGGTATTATCCATTCCATTTCACACTAGAAAATTTAACTTCCAGCATCAGGAGTGAGGCAGGTCACCACCAATGCCAACAGAGCCATCTAGCAAGGCCATTGGCAGAGTGTGGGAGAGACAAGAGCCACCACAGCAACCCCCACCCAGGATGTGTCAGAGCTCTCTGAATCCCTCCTTGCAGTATCCCAACAATTTATCCCACAGAAAATTTTTCTCAGAGTACTAAGTAAGAAAGGTGATTCCTATCAGTCATTGTGTGCAGTAAACCGTTTCTGCATGCAAAAGCTTGCAGATTGTGGGTTTATCAGAAGGCTAAATTATGGCATCTCAACAGATTTTAATATTTCCCCCACAGCTGCAGCGCCTATCAGTGCTTATCAGCCCTCAACTAATCAGCCTTGAGAACAGCAGAAGCCACAGTATGCACTGTAACACCCCAGAGAGTCACTGAGGTCTCAACATCTGACAGCACAACACTACTAAAGATATAAAACACTTCTAGAATCCCCAAAGATAGGCAAATACTAATGATCATGTCATCCTACCACTGCTACTTGGTCTTTTATTCCTATTCTTGAGCACACCTGAGAGCTGCAGTGCTTCTTCCTGCATTCCCAAAGTGGCCACAGGCTCTGCTGGCTTCACCTGTGTCCACTGGCTGTGTCACCTCTTTATTGGTTTCTCGAGGTCGGGATTGATGGCACTTGAGCTAGTCTATGTTCAGACTCAGGTGTTTATTATTTCTTGTCAGTGAAACAGTCTCACAACCATGAGCTCAGCAGCTTTTCATTAGCAAGGCACAAAATGGCTAACTAACTCTTGCTACAAGGTCTTTTAAAACTAAACTATCTAATTAAGAAAGAACACAGATTATTTTCCCTTTTAACTTATAACTGACCCCCTGAAGCCTATAATGGAGACCTTTCTGTCCAATCACAAAACATCACCCAAACCCATGAAGAAGGAGGAAGAAGAAGGTAAAGAACAACAACTTGACTCCACTCTAAAACCTCCATCTTGCTTCATATTTATTTTTATAATCTAAAACCCCAAACTCTTAAGTTTTCTAGCTTGTGATATTACACACTTCTAACCAACTACATACCCAGTAATCCCAGCACTATCAATCAATTTTTAAAGTCTTCTCCACAGCCTCAGGTCAAATGCAGTGTTCTCTNTCCACAGCCTCAGGTCCAATGCAGTGTTCTCTTGTGGGTCTGTGCCTTTCAGCACAGAAAGTCTAAAATTCTCAGCATCCAGGATTCCAACACCTTTTCCCTGTGCTCCACAGCTGGGGTGTGTTGGTGCACGTGCCCCATTCCCACCCCTGGGACAGTGACACTCATGGCCCTGGCACAGCAGTTTTTCAGGTGGCATCCCTACCCTTGGAGACCAGCATCTCAAAATCCCTATGAACAACCTCTTTTGCTGCCCTTGGGTTGCTCATTCAGTGTCCTGCAAGTCACAAATACCACAATATTTTGCTTTGTTCCTGCTCACAGTGACACTGGAAATAAGCAGCAGTGCCTTGTCATCAGTGCCCTGGGAGTGACTCATTAAAGCAGACAGAGAAATCACAGGGCTTGCCTTGCTCTGGTCTTGCCTGCTGGCTCCAGAAATGCACAGACCTCTCTGAGAGGATGAAGGAGACAAAAATCTAGCAGATTGTTCATGTCTCTTAGATCTGCCAGCAGCACGGAGTAATTTTAGCTGACAGCTGGCAGTTCTCCTGCCTGAAGCAGGACCTGCAGAGCAGCTTGCCCAAGGTCCTCTCCAGTCAACTCCAGGGAAGGAGACTCCAACAGCTCTCCTGCTGCCATGTCCAGCCATCCTTGGGATGAAAAAAGACCTTCTCCACATCTTCTGGTTAAATTGTTTTGCCCATTAGTAAAATAATTCAAACAGAATAACAAATTTCAGAATGTACATCAAGGTTAAGGCTTACAGACAGCAAGTGTGGTTCAAAGGCTCCATCAGTGTTTGACATCTCCCTTTTCAAACATGTCTTAGGGCTGAGGGTCATCAGAGGCATTTAGGGCCTTTGGGGAGGCTGGTAAAGAAAGGCTGCAGCAACTGACCTTTAAATTTTACTTTTTAAAAATAGATCTTAGGTGGGAAGGGCCAAAAATATGAATGGTGTCTTTGGAAGCATAGTCCTTGACTGGCTGATCAGAAAAAAATTTTTGTACTTACAGGTGTGGTTTCTGCATGCAGCCTAATTAAATCAGGTTCTGAGTAGGGCTGCTTCTGTAAATCTTTACAAGAAATTGAAGTGAGACAGAGAAATAAGCCATGAATTATCTTTTGTTACTTTTCAGAAAAAAATGAAAAGAGAGAAAGTAGATGTAGGGCTAATATTCTTCCCCTTTTTCTAATAAATTTCTTGGGTTAGGTTTATAGCAGGAAGTAATTTTCTGGGATTCTGTGCTGTTGGCATAAAGGACAGTGTCAGAAGGTGATTTGTTTTGGATCAAAAATGATCCTGGTGAGCAGAGATCCCTCAGAAATACAGAAATCAGAGGTTTTGGTCCCTCATGCTGCATTCTTTAAAGTGATTGTTTTATATACTTAAGCTGGTAAATTGGAATTAAACTCTGCTGAAAAGAAAAAAAAAATCCATGAGTATTCCTGTTAGGACTGGCACAAGTCTCCATCAGAACAGTCTTCTAGAAAGAATTGTGGGAAATGTGATTTGTCTTCAATGCCTGTGTAAAACACCTCTGACAACTACAAAAGCACATAAGGGTGAGACTGGAGATGAAAAGCTGCAAAGGTCACCTTTTCCTCTCTGTGACCCAGCCCTGGCCCAGTCCCACCTTCCAGCACACTACCTGCAGGCACATTTGTCACAATACAAACTGATTAGATTTATTATTACAGATTTATTAGTTTTGAGGAAAGGAAAGGACTGATATGATTCCTGAATAACTCAAATGGACAAAGGCAATTGCTGGACTGATGACAGGCTTTTGAGACCCAAATCATCCATCAAACCTACACCTCCTCCTCCTGTTCTTGTTATCCAGCAGCCTTTCCTTTAGGTGGGCTGTCAATAAATTTTGTGTCAGCAGGTCAGAGAGGATGATGCAGTTCTCAGCTTCAAAGGGCTTATAAAGCAAGAAACAAAGGCAAAGGACATCAGGAAAACTGCAAAACACTTTCCTTGCAACAGCAAATACAACTGCCCACATTTGACACAGATAACAATGCTGACTAGATCAAATAAACAGGAGGTGGATAGACAGATGGACAGACAGACAGACTATATTTGTATGGGGGGATATATACAGGTGAAGAGACAGAGATATATAGAAATACTAAACAAAAAGGATAATAACCCAACCAGGTCAAACTTAATTAAATAAGTAATTTAGGTGGTTTTTTTTTTTCCTTTCTACCTATGTTTTGCACCTCACAGTTCTCAGAAAGCCTCTAAGAACCCAGTAGAAATATTGTCTGTTTTGGTAATGACTGACTCAATCAAACTTAGGGGAAATGTGGAGAAGTGTATTTCTGGTGGATCCTGGGTAGGAATATAGAATTAAGAGTCAAATCTGATGCAAAATAAAAGTAGAAGAGCCAGTCAAGGAGAGCCAGAGAGGGACCTCAACTACTAAAATACATAAGAATCATTCATTCAGAGAGGGAAAGTATTCAGAGAATTGTATGAAATCAGCAAATAGATTCACTGCAGTCTTACTTTATGAATTACAGTAAAAATCCAGAGCAATTCCTCAGGCAGATGTATTCAAATGTACAATCCAAAGTGAAGCCAAATCAGAATCTGTCCCTTTCCCTGTGACAATACCATCTTCCCCTCAAACTAATGGTGTGCACAGCACAAGCCACCTTCTATAAATGAAAAAAGATACTGTGTGTGGTTTCCAAGATTGAACAAGACATTCTATCAACATGCAAAATGAACTAATTCAGCCATTGCAAATGAACAGATTCACAAAGCAAAAGATAAACTTTCCACATCTCATTTAATTTATGCTGTCTCACTGCACTGAGAAAACAGCTTTACCCATTCCCTAATGTATTGAAATGTTAGAAACTTTAATAATCAAAACAAAACCAAATAAACATTATGAACTGCTTGAGAGAATATTTTAAATGAGCAGGAGAATAAAGAAAAGATTCATAATTCACAAGAGTTTGCAGTTTCTGCACTAGAAATCTCCCTAAGTTTACATTTGAAAGAAATGAGCATGAACTGGATGCAGTAGGGAACCTATTGCTGGGGACTGAACTTAGGTTTCCACACACCTACTCTTATTCTAAAAAGAGTTCTAAGGGTATCTAAAACTTTTAAAACATGTCATTTAATTATTTGGTTTTGTTACTTATGTTAGATGCAAGTTGAGACATTTCTGGGGATGGTTCTATACAGAAAATCAGGGGTTTGAACAATCCATTGTATCCACTGGTCTTTTTGAGGTTCAATTCCCTCTCATGCTCCCACTTTCTAGTTTTGTTGGGCAATTTCAGATTTTTCTTGCCTGCATCCCTGAGTTACATTTACAAAAGACAGTTTAATTTAGCTGGGCATTTCTCAACTGTGCACAGAGAGATCAGTCTCATCCAGCTTCCCCAGGTGCCTTGTAGGGAGGGAGGGCATGTTTGAAAGCCATTTTATGACTGATTGCAACCCTGCACTATAAGAATAATCCTAAAATTTTACAGAATCAAAGACTTCTATTCGATTTCTGGGAAGAAAAAATAAGTTTAAAAAAAAAAATCTTTCAATGATTGTACAACTTTTGAGCAGGGTTAGTGTCTTCAGACAGCCTAATTTCAGCCTCAGAACTGTCCTTAGATTGGAAGCCAACAATAAAATATGGTAATTTTCACTGCTCTTATAGCCAGGCCTTTTCCTGAGAAACTGAAGAGAAGAGGACAAAAACCAAGAGTCTTGTAATCATTCTCCGAATTTTTGCAAGAAGCTGCAGAATTTTCTCATGGCACAGACACGAAGAAATTATAACCATTCTCCCATGGTTAAGAAATACATTAGACTTTTAATGATTGTTTAAAATAACTTAATCTACAGTGTTTTGGGGTTTTTTTCACTTTGGATCCAACGGCAAAAATCCTGATTTGCTCTGTGTATCCAGTTGCAATAACACAACCCCAATGCTTCTATCTTACAGGCTGCAAAATACCAGACCCCATTTTCCCCAGAGTACCTTTTGTGAAACACACTCCTCTCTCTCTCGACAAGGATAAACATACACATTTATATATATATATATAAAGGTAGCAGTTCCACAGCATCCTCTCCCTTCAGTGCAGACAATCTAAGTCACCCACTCACCTGCAGGACTCTTGCTGTGCTCCAGTCCTTGTCCTTGGGTACAAATCAGGAGAACACATATCCAAGATGCATTTCATCCCAGGCTTAACTTGTCATTTGCTTTAATTAAGCAGCCATGGGGGAGCTCCCAGCAAAAAGAGGCATGAAATAAAAGATATCTGGTTTTAAGAGCAAAATATTTCAACAGCTGGCTCTTTTTCAGCACAGGTACAAATAAAACTCTGCAGTCTTCTTTTTGTCCTTCATCTTCAGTAACTTTTCAATCTTCATTCTTAGGATTCATGTAAAGGGTAAACTGGGCAACTGCCCCTCATTTTCCCAGCAGTAAGAAATAAATTTATGTCGTAAAGTGATTTTTACCTCAAGTGTTTTAAAATTATATACATTTTCAGCTGGACAGAAAAGCCCAGTCACACAACTTCTTTCTTAATTTAGAAACTGAATTCCCTCCCATGTTGCACTTCCAAGTCAAGCCCATCTCACTACAACTCTGCAAGTCAACCACTAATAAAACCAGACAAATTCCTGCTCACTGGATAAGCAGCAGCAAACTGGAATGATGGAAATGCCTGTTTTGGCTAGAAAACACCAGGTCCCTCATTACTTTGAGAGGTAAACGAGTGCTTAAATCCATTTAAGATACTCAGATCCTAAAATGAGGAACAGAAACATCCACTTCGTGAGGAGGACTTGCTGTGCTGCTGAGGTTGGAAGTGTGGTTCCCAAGCTATTTATCTGTAATAATAGATACCACCTGGTCTGAGACATCTCTTATTGGGGTTTTAGGCACCGTGGCCTCCCCTGGGTGATCTTAAAAAGCAATTCTTTAACTTCTGTTTCAGCAGGGCTTCAGTTCAAGAGTCCTGGCCAATCAATGGCACTTCACATTTCTAGGTGTATATATTTTGTCCAAATGTCACAGACCATGTCTATTTTCCTTTCTACTTGCATCATGAACTGACCTTTTATTGTTCATTTGAAAAGTCTTTGGCTCTATATCTTGTTTTCCTCAATTCATTCATTGCTCCATAATGATAGGTGCTATTCAGTAAAGGACTTGAAAATTTACCCTAATAATGTATTAACAGCATGATGAAAGAGGCAGTTTAGAGCACCCTTTAGCATTTTTCAGCTCTATTTTTATGGAATGGAAAAAATTTCTAATTATTTAATGCTGTATTAACTTCTAATTTGCCTCATCTATGTGTAGTTTATCATACAATTCCACGCTAGGACTGAAGATTCCTTCTAATTCATACCATGCAAATCAACAAAATGAAAATAAAAAAAATATATCCTGGTGTTAAACAGTGTTTTATAACCTAGATTTTTATTGGCTTATATAAACTTTAATTAAAGCTAAATTTAATTAACTTCAGTTGGTTTATCTGCCATTGTATGGAGCAATGACTACTCTGCTGCTTTTTAACTGCTGTTTTATTTCGACACAAAAGTCAGACTTTAGCACAGCACAGTGTTGAAAGGTGTGGAAATTACACTGGGAACACCTTGGCTGTCAGTGAAGTAGTTTGACATTTACTGTGATGTTACACAAGGGATTAGACCCTCTAACAGTGACACTCCAGGGAGCAGCATCACTGTGTCACTTGGCAGGTGCCTGACTTAGCAGGAGCTGAAATGCTGCGCCTGGGGGAAAAAAAGGGAAGGAAAATGGTGCTAGACCATCAGAAGGTGATGGGAAAATGCCACAATTAGTAGGTTACAGCACCTTTCAAACCAAGTCCTTCCTTTCATCTTTAACAAAGATCTTTGGGCAATGCCAGCTGTGCCAATCCACCTCACTCACCTGCCAGGCATCACCTCACAGAGCAGCTCCTTCAGGCCTGTTTGGTGGAACATTTTGGTAAAAAAATGCACAAACCCAAAAATGTGTTTTGGCTAAAATTGCATGTTTTCTCTCTGGAAAAAACAGTCAATGCTCTTAGACCAACTTTCCCTGAATTTTCACTTAATTTATAAGAGTTATAACACCTGAATATTTTTTACTCATGGTATAGGCCAATTCTGATTAATATATTCTCTTGGAAACATTTCAAGCAAATCTTTAGTGACTCAGGCCTCAAGATTTAGATGTTGAGAAGAGAGATTTACTTGTTTTGTGCACCATATTTATAAAGTAAATACTAACAATTTCTGACTACCAGTGTTTCTAGTTCTATCTCACCTTTTTGAAGGAGCATAGCAATACACACAGTATCCAAGATTTTTGGATGGCTTTCTAAAATCTGATTTCTACAACTGCATAATAATGTTTTCTCTTTTATTCTTTATGTGTCCTCTATAATCCCTAATGCTTTGCTTGGCCTTCTTGCTGATGAACTTCATGCATACACATAGAGCAATCCAGAATGATTCCATGATCTCTCCCTTGCATAGTAGGGGTGCAGTTAGAGCCTAACATGCAAAAAAATAGAAAAATTTCTCCCCTCTATGCATTAATTTGCATTATTGCTGCTGAATTTCGTTGCAGTTTTATTGCCCAGCCATCCAGGATTCTCCTGCACCCCTTGGCAGTCAGCCCTGGGCTTGTCAGAACAAAGCAACTTCGCATCATCAGCAGAGTTGTTTTCTTGACTTTGTTTTCTCATCTTTTTCCTTTGTTTATGAACATCTCAAACACATTCCAACACTGTTTTTCCTGGAATAACTAAATTATTAGTTCCCATCTTTTAAGTAGTTTTATTCCTAACTCTTCTGTGACGTAAAAGTTCAAGTCAATAGAGAATTTGGTAAAGCACTTTGCTAGAAAACCCACAAGTGACATATGGCAGAACAGTCCTGTGCACTTGCCTTGGCTCTTAGGGCAGAGGAGGTTCCTGCAAAATTCTTGTACCTCTTTCCCACAGTATCATCCCAAACCAGGAGTCTTTCCCTCCCTTTCCCTCCTGTTTCCATGTTGGATGCAGAATTGAGGCTTCCACCCCTCTCCTCACGGGCTGTTAAAGGCTGGCATTGTTTGCCTCTCTCCTGTCTGCTACTGAGAAGTGTTTAAACGCTCCATACTGCCAGGAATAGTTCATCAGCTTTACACTTCAGATCCTCTGAGAGCTTTAGGGCACAAGCATCTGAGCCCAGCAATTTGTAACTGTAAATTTTATTGATTTGCTTTAAAAACATTTCTGCTGAGGTCTTAGCATGGTCCCATCTCTGCCTTGAACTCTTGTGCAGAGATTCATTGCACCTGCCCACGATGCTCCCTTACATCCCTTCCTCCACTCCTACCCCAGCCCCCTGGGCATCCTGCAGGCTCTCTGCCTCACCAGGATTTGGGAAGCTTTCCATCATCATCTTTCAGGCCTTCAGGAAACCATGTCTTGCAATTTCTTCTGATCCATCTGCTGTGCTTTACATTTCAGCTACCAGAACTGGGTTTTTTTCCCCTTCTTACATATTATTCACATTTTAAAGTACATCTTTATTACATCCAATAGCATCTTTTATCTGAATGGCTGGGGTTTTTTTTTGTTCTAAAAAAACTTTTTTTTTCTTTTAACAAGGTGTTTATCCCAGGCATCTATTAGAACATTTTAAACAAGCTTTATGGCCTATACGCTGCTCCTTGAACTGTTTTTCTCAATTTAATGCCATATTGTTTGGTGTGGGTCTTCCATCTTGAGGATGTTGCATAGAAATGTTGTATGTTCATTGATACAGTGGGGTCTTCTACAGATAAATCACATGCCAAGGTCAACAAACTACTCACAACTAAACCACCACCTGATTTTCCTCCTCCAGCTTCTGAGAAAGAATTATTAGCATCTCTAAATATGCCACCCCTCCACCAAGTTCTCTATGGCATAGGAAGAGAAATTATCTCCTGCCCTCTGAAATGTATTCTCTAGACATCTCTAGATTCTAATCTTTTAAATAACCCCAAGTTCTTTGAATTCTAGTCTACTTACTTGGTAGATGAGAGTAGGATAATTAAGGGGCACAAAGAGAAGGACAGAACAATGGTTGCTCCTACATTAAACCTTGACAATCCACATTGAGAGCACTGACACTTCAGGAAGCAAAGATTTACTCAGCAAAGCAAAACCTCAGGGATACCAAAACCTGATAAAAAGGCCATTTAAATGCAAGGGGGGGAATTTGCCCCAACTGTCTCTGTCATTTTTCTTTTTAAAATAAATACTGAATTTTACTGCACATTACCAATGTGTATTTACACATCCCTGTTGTACATAAGGCCTCACTCACCTGTAAACACCTCTCAGTACAAACCTAAGCCATTAAAATTATAGGCTGATGTAGACTGACATGCAAAGTAGGGTGTCTTCAAGGATCTCCTCTCAAAACTCTCCTGTTACAGACAGGACAAATCCTGTTACTGCATCCCTCCACCACCTCTGAGGACAGCTCTCCTAGGCAGCAGGACACAGAGTCCTCTGGAGTGTCTCAGCATGACTGAAAATCACTGTCACCCCACTGATAGTCTGGCCACTTTGCTTTCTGAACTGGCCAGTGTCATGAGAAGGTCTTACCCTGAGCCCCTGTGGCTCCAGGAAATCAGTGCAGTCCCTCCTCTGAAGCTGAGCAGAATCTGGGACAAGGTGGCCATAATTCCCAGGGAACATTGCTCATGGCATCAGTTCCTGGGAGGACTAGATATGAATAAAGCAGGAGGCTACACATTTTGAGTGCCCATCAAATTAGGGAGCATCAGTTTATCTCATTGGTTTTCATCAGGATTAAGAGCTCAAAATAATATACAAGTAAGTTTCCTGAAAGTAAAAATTTGGCAGAAAAAGGAGCTGTCAGCAGCAGGAGAAAAAATGTGTTCATCAAGAGATGCTTCCTAAAGAGAGAGCAGGGACGTCACTGAGAGAAGCTTAGGGATGGATGAGTCTTGAAAACCATTCTTCATTTTTTATACCACTGATTGCTGCTGTCAGAGACCTTCAATCTCTTGGAGAGGCAGCATTTCAATCTCATGTACAGGCAGAAGTGTCTCTATAAACACCAAGAAAAGGGGTTTGCTTGCATTTGGAGCTGAAACACTGGTGGATTCTTTTACCCAGTGAATCCAGAAAACCTTTTCTTACCATTCTGAAGAAATGTCCTCAGACACATGTAGCCTGCAGAATGGATGGATTTTAACAGCCCACATGACTCACCATTGCAGATACCAACCAGAGGTCATTTCTATCCATGGGTAATGAGTGCAGGAGCAGGTTTTCCCCCAGAATACAGACATTTTCACCCCTGGTTATTCTTTCTGGTAACCTCCCATTCATGGGAGCTGACAGACAGAGTCTCTCAAAAAACCCCAAAGGCACTGGGGAGGATTGAGATGGAAAATCAAAGCAGTCACACAGAAGCTTTTCCATCAGGGTGCCAAAGGACCTGACTCCTCAATAGTAACCATGAGGAGGGAAGTGTGGGCAACAGCACAAAGGAGGGAAGTGACACAGTTCTCTTTTGTTTTTCATTGAGTCTATCATAAAATTTCAAAACTATTTAAAAACTAAGAGGAATGACACTGGCAACAACCACAACAGACATGGGATGAGACGAGGCAGCCACTGAGAGAAAAAGATGGAGTAAGGCCCAGTAATTTTTTTCTGGGCCACTTAATTACTGTGATAGTTGTTTATTCCTCCTTCTCTCACATTAAATATTTACTGCTCCACACAGCATTCAGCCTTGCCTTTAGCCGGGATGAAATCATCCCTCGAGCAGGGGAAGCCCACATCAGTGTGTTCAGCTTCCCTCTCACACTCCAGGCACCCAGGAGATGCTCAGCTGGGAGGAGGAAGGTGTCTGCTGCTTTTTTTTCCCACCTTCTGATAAAACAGAAGGCAATCCACAATGGTAGTATACTACACTTCTGCTGAACACAAATGCTCTGAGAATCAATACAAATAATTATTTAACCATATGTACAATGCAGACAGTTTATTTTGCTCACTCCCTTTGCCCTTACCCTCACAAAAACTCTGTTGGTACAGCAGAAACAGGCAATATGCCAATACATTGAAGAGTTTAAGGCAAACATCACTCCTCTTCTGTGCATTTTCACATCACTGTGTGCCTGTTCCTCTGCCTCACACATGGGGAACCAGAAGCCCCAGTAGTTAGGCTGTGTTCTTTTTATGCCATAACATAGAATATGAAAAGTAAACGTGTGATACATTTTGAAATTGATGATGTAGACGTAGCTTGGGAGAACAGTTATCTTTGCAATTTCACTGGACACAGTGCTTGGCCTGTCAGGCTGGAAGAGCTGTGCTTCACCACGGCTAGAAAGGGATTAGGGAGACTGTGAACAAGTCAGACTAAATTGGCTGAAACATTAGTAACCCTTATCACTCCTCCTTAGGGGCTGTTTACAAATGGGTGAGCAGGACTTGGAGTCCCACATTTAACACTTTCATTCTGGCAGAAGGAGCATGCACGTAGCAACAGATTTCCCTGTCACAGGACAGAATAAACCACGCTGAAAACTCAGGTTTACCTCAGATCAGCTATCTGCAGTAGATCTGTTTATCACTACCCAAAATCTCTCTCAGACTTTGCATTGGCTTCACTCGTGCACAGATCACTAACCCAGAAACCTCTGATCCCCTTGAGCACATTCAGATGATGAGAAAAGCACCTTAAAAATGCAATAGGTAATTTTCTCCTCGCAAATGAAATAGAACTCTTTAGTAGCATTTCCCCAGTATTTTGCAATGAGACCAACACTGTTCTGTCACAGCACATGTCACAGGTAAGACAGCCACAATACACAGAGTATCACCATACAATTTCAGAAGGCTTTGAGCACTCACCCATACAGAGTCACACCACACCTCATCAGAAGACTTCAGGTGTCTGCCCATACAGAATAGCACCAAATCACTTCAGAAGGCTTCAAGCATCTGCCTTTCTTGTTCTTTAGCCCCACCTTTCATCCCCCTCATGTTCATGCATTGCACCTGTGTGCCCTCTGCTCCCTTTGGTGGTTGGTCAGTGCACCTGGGCACTCCATGGCTCATTGCTGTCAATGCTGCTCACCTGCTTCTCACAGCTGCACCCATTAGGGATGAGGCTGGGCCATAGCCCCACTCCTAATTACCACAAACTGTGTACCTACAGGCTCCTTCTGTCTTGTCACTGTAGAATTTGCACCAGACTAGGGCAGGGATGTTAGGACAAGAGAGCAGGAAAAGTCCCATCCAAACCCACTGAAGGCAACTGCAAGGTACCTGCTGACTCCTCCAAGGGCTTTGACTGCAGCCCCCGGAGGATCACTCACACTGCTACAAGAGCTCTTAGAAGGCCACATACCTCAAACATAGCAGGATTCATGCTTGCTGAAATCCCACTGCAGAGCTGATGGTGGGGGCAGGAAGGCTGAGGAGGTTGATGGGGAGAGACTCGGAGGACAATTCCCACACTGCCACCATCAGCTGCTCCAAATTGAACCCTTAATGCTGAATGAGAGACTTGGAGAGGAAACCTACACGTTCTTACAGAGGAATCCAGCTGCAAATATGTCAAGACAATCAACTAGGCAGGATAATTTTTTGCTTGTTTTAAGAGCAATTATTTTGAGAAAACTTAGCCTCAATGGTTTATGCATTTTTAAAAAGTAATTGCTATAGAAACAAATTAAGTGCCCAGATTATCTCCTCCCTGAGCTATCCATCAAAAGCCTTTGTGGTGTGTATTTCTTGCATTTTAACAGGCTAAGGAGTCCGTGGCTGAGCCCTCTCTGCTTCTGAAGGACAAATAGGTTGTGCAGGGAGGGAGGAGGAAGAGAACAGGTAAATTCTCTGGGTATTTTCCTTTGGGCACTGTAGTTCATCATAAAAGTAGGGGTTTTAACATTTATGATCTCCAGCAGAATTTTAGTTTCCTGTTGTAGGCATTTTGAGATGTGCAATAAAGCATTACTGCATTCACCTGGAGAGAGTTAGAAGTTTGGTTTAGCAGTGTTCTGAAACCTTCATGCAAATGCTTTCACTGATAGAGATGGACAGTCCAGCTGCTGTGTCTGAAAAGGAGAAAGGTCCAGCCTAAGGAACAGCATGAATGTCAAATAACAAAATAATTAAAATACAGAAGGAAAAAAAGGAGGTGAGTGGAATAAAGAGCTCTTAATTTTTTTTTTATCTTATAATACAAAATTAAATCCAATATAACCTTCCTATCTCTACAAAAACCCTTAGGTCTGGGTTTAGATTCTCCAGTAGTCTGGGTCTGGCACAGATTTTCCACAAAGAAGCAACTGCATAAAACCTCCTGCCCTTTTTTCCTCATCCATGTTAATCCATTCTGTGGTCCCTGCATCACCTGTAGATATATTTCTGCATCACCCAGTGGAGTTTATAATTCTCTGCAGCTCTTAAAATGGTCAGACGTGCCAGTTCATACCTTACATTATACAGCTGGAGACACATGAGACACTGACAATCGGAATAATCAATTGACTTGCACAATCTGATATTCTCCCCTCCACAAGTTGGATGTGTTCTTTTACTTCCATGACATTATTGTAATTGCTTGAACCACTTTTGTTGGGGTATTTTTTCCAACCCTAATTACCTTGTCATTTATTATTAGGCATTTTAATATGGCCATTAAATGTCACACATAGCTTTCAGTTTTTTCTCTCTGTCTGGTTCACAATCCTGCAATTGAGAAAGGTCCAGCCATATACATATTTTTACACTTTGACACGTTTAAAACTTTGCTCAATACCAGGTTTATTACAGCATTAAACTGATGAACTTGCTCTAATAATCAATGTATAAATAATCAATTTAATGCTATAATAAAGGAAACATAAAA
>VXBC01011959.1:191731-325407 GCA_013399945.1 Ploceus nigricollis
TTAATTAGTGTCATGATCAGGAGGCTGTAGGTATCACTGCTGTACTGTAACTTCTTATTTGCATGTGAGGCAATTCCTCCTTGCACATAAACAGGATTTTGGAGCAGCCAGAAGTGTTTCTTTGGGAAGATGGAGAGCCCAGCTGTAACAGTGTGCACACAGATTGTGTGATAGGAAAACAGTCCCTAACAGAAATGCAGTTAAAATGTACAACCAGTTTGAGATGTTTAAATCTGTGGTGAGCCTTAAGACTCAGAGAAAGAATAAAATTATTGATAATAAAATAAAATATAAAAGAAATAAAATTATTGATAATAAAATAGTATTAAGGGTGAGGAAAAAACCATAATTAATCCATGGTTAGATAAGCTGTAGCTCTGCCTGCAGCTGGCTTACAATGCTGGTCCTGTGTAGTTTTCACTGGTTTCTTTTCCTGCTGAGAACAAAGTACCTGAAGGACTGGAAGAGTTGCCTTCTCCTACACCACCCACTGCCCAAACACTTCAGGGTCATGAACACATCTCAAAGGGCCACTTTGGGAAACTTTCCTTTCTCCCTTGGAAGAGCAGGATTTTACCACCCACTTTTTCCAGAACAGCTCTGCAGGGACAAGAAGAGGAGATATGAGAACCAGCTTCTTCCAGCCTCAAATATCACCCAAATCCCTCCCTGGACAGTCTCCCTGCTCCCCAAGAAGGGCAAGTAGAGGAGAAGTTTCTCCTTTTGACTACACAGCTCCCTTTCTTTCCCTCCTTTCCCAAGGAGGCCTTTGGGCTGCTGCTGCCAACACTCCCCCCACCATGGCTGCTCTTAAACTCTTCCCCATGGGAAAGCAAGGCAAACATTAAGAGAGCACTGCTGTATTCTTCTTGCCAGTGAACTCACACNAGATATATTTCTGCATCACCCAGTGGAGTTTATAATTCTCTGCAGCTCTTAAAATGGTCAGACGTGCCAGTTCATACCTTACATTATACAGCTGGAGACACATGAGACACTGACAATCGGAATAATCAATTGACTTGCACAATCTGATATTCTCCCCTCCACAAGTTGGATGTGTTCTTTTACTTCCATGACATTATTGTAATTGCTTGAACCACTTTTGTTGGGGTATTTTTTCCAACCCTAATTACCTTGTCATTTATTATTAGGCATTTTAATATGGCCATTAAATTTCACACATAGCTTTCAGTTTTTTCTCTCTGTCTGGTTCACAATCCTGCAGAGAAAGGTCCAGCCATATACATATTTTTACACTTTGACACGTTTAAAACTTTGCTCAATACCAGGTTTATTACAGCATTAAACTGATGAACTTGCTCTAATAATCAATGTATAAATAATCAATTTAATGCTATAATAAAGGAAACATAAAACAGCCAACTCTCTGTTGCTTGTGCTGAGGTGCAGTGACATTTGGTGGTCATGCATGGCAACATTTGTACAAGCTTCATTTAGAGAAGGTGGCAGGTTAATTGGGACAGAACACAAATGCAGTGCAGCATCCATAATAAGCTGCCAGTGCCAGTGATATAAAAAGGGAAAAATAACTGGAAGCCTGCTTCCACTCCTTCCAGATATACCCTCTCAAGGTAATATTCAAAAGAATTAGCATCAGTATGTTTTCATACATTTATAGGAAAACACACAATGATCACTGCAGGCATCAAGCTGTTTTTCTTCATCTACCCAAAAAAAAAAAAAATTGTTTAAAAGTTTGTAGCTCCAGAGTCTCATTGCAGTTGCTGGATGAAGTGCAGATATGGCTTCATTTTATTCAATACTTCATTCCAGAAATGAATGGAAACCAGACCCAGTATTGGAGGGACAACACTAATAAGGTGTGAGTCACACAGTGTTCCTTGGTTTCCTGCTTACACATCCTCATTTATTTCCCCTCACCCCAAGCCTGTCACTGAGCAAAACCCAAACCAGGATTTGATGAAGAATTGAAGGCTTCTATGGCAACAACATCAATATTTATCTGTAAAAATTAGAAGCTTCAGCTAGGCTGATAGAAAAAGGCTTTTAAATCTTTCAGGTTGATCAACAGCCATATTTCACCCTGCAATTCGTGTATCAGTATTTCTGAGATGTGCTGTCTTCCCAGGGTGCCACGCTCACACCAGGACAGTTACAGAGGAACCAAGACTGATGTGCTGAGAAACAGTAATTCACAGTCAAAGTTTGCTCTGCAGATGGATTAAACTGTGAAAGAGACTGGTTTGTAAAAAAGCAGGTGCTTATCACTGAATCAATTTTTAACATGCTCAGGTTGACTGTATTATTTTTTAAATCAAAACCATAATTTAAAATTATCTACCAGAAGAGGTTAGGTTTGCTTTTTATTTTCCCGCTTTCATGGACTGAAGGAGCAAGACATGGCAGATACCCTTCATCCATCACCTCAGCAGAGGTCAGGAGTGGTTTATCCTCTCCAGGATCAAGCAGCTGATACAGACAGGTCCTTACCTGCAGGATCTGAGGACCCTTTATACTACTTCAGCTGCAAAGACCTCATGCGGGGCACAGGCAACAACTCTGCTTGCAGGTCAACAGCCCAGCCTATGGGGAATTTCAAATAGTAGAGTTCTCCCCTCTTCCCTCTGGACATTGCCCCTGCACACAAGACTTGCTCTAGCTCTGGTTGTACCCACATGATGATGCCACAGTCCCAAACCCTTAATTAGTGTCATGATCAGGAGGCTGTAGGTATCACTGCTGTACTGTAACTTCTTATTTGCATGTGAGGCAATTCCTCCTTGCACATAAACAGGATTTTGGAGCAGCCAGAAGTGTTTCTTTGGGAAGATGGAGAGCCCAGCTGTAACAGTGTGCACACAGATTGTGTGATAGGAAAACAGTCCCTAACAGAAATGCAGTTAAAATGTACAACCAGTTTGAGATGTTTAAATCTGTGGTGAGCCTTAAGACTCAGAGAAAGAACATAATTATTGATAATAAAATAAAATATAAAAGAAATAAAATTATTGATAATAAAATAAAATATAAAAGAAATAAAATTATTGATAATAAAATAGTATTAAGGGTGAGGAAAAAACCATAATTAATCCATGGTTAGATAAGCTGTAGCTCTGCCTGCAGCTGGCTTACAATGCTGGTCCTGTGTAGTTTTCACTGGTTTCTTTTCCTGCTGAGAACAAAGTACCTGAAGGACTGGAAGAGTTGCCTTCTCCTACACCACCCACTGCCCAAACACTTCAGGGTCATGAACACATCTCAAAGGGCCACTTTGGGAAACTTTCCTTTCTCCCTTGGAAGAGCAGGATTTTACCACCCACTTTTTCCAGAACAGCTCTGCAGGGACAAGAAGAGGAGATATGAGAACCAGCTTCTTCCAGCCTCAAATATCACCCAAATCCCTCCCTGGACAGTCTCCCTGCTCCCCAAGAAGGGCAAGTAGAGGAGAAGTTTCTCCTTTTGACTACACAGCTCCCTTTCTTTCCCTCCTTTCCCAAGGAGGCCTTTGGGCTGCTGCTGCCAACACTCCCCCCACCATGGCTGCTCTTAAACTCTTCCCCATGGGAAAGCAAGGCAAACATTAAGAGAGCACTACGGTATTCTTCTTGCCAGTGAACTCACAGCACTAGATAAGTCTGGCACTCAGCCTCTCAGGTTGGTCTCTGCTATAATGAATGAATACTCATTAGCATACCAAAGAAATTGCACCTTCTCATCACATCATAGTAAGACAGAAAGGGTCTTGTCCTAATGCTGTTTATGAACCACATTTCAACTTCTTCACAAGGTATAAACAGCACCTTGCTCTATTTTCAGACTGTGATGAGGCCTCTTCTTGAAGCACTTTACTCCTCAAAATCAGCCTAACCCCTGTTCTTCCAATTTTTTATTGCTAAGCTCCTACCTGACATTATGGGCTTTGATGTTTAATTTTTTTTAATAAGAGAATGACTGATAGAGACTCAGGTCCCTGTTGGAAAAATCTGCCCACAACTTTGCTTCCAGCCTCACCTTCTTGAACGAACAAAATTTGATATGCTCTCTCACAGTGCTCCTTTTTTAGCCTAAAAGTTCTGCCTAAATAAATTTTCCACACTGCATTTTCTTTTGTCTTGCTTAATTCTGATTATACTGACAAATTACTGTACTTGTTCCTTCCTGTTCCTCACTTTCCCAGATATGTATATAGATATGATGTTCTACAAGCCCTCCTTCAAATATTTCACTGGTATTCAGATTCACTGTATTTCCATAAGCAATTCCTACAAAAGATAAGCTCCCCTGTCCAAGCTCAGAGCAATTTCCACTGCAATTAAAAAACCTGTGAACCCAATACATTTAGTGTCTGCTACAACCCAAAAGGAAGAACAGTTAACCTGGCAATGTAAATACCTTTAAATGTAACAATTTTCACTCTGGAAAAATGAAATATTTTACTGTAAATGCTTATTTCAAATGTGAAATAATATTCAACAAATTCTTATCTTTTAATGACGATCTGAAATGTAGGGTATAAATTAAACACAGGACTGAAAATCCATAAGAAACCACATAATTCATCATTCTTTTGTGGAAACAACAGAATGATCTGCCTTTCCTGCCTTAGTTGAAAGTTTATTGAATGAAGCACGGGCTACGCTTGTCTCTAAGGTTACCAGTGCACCACTTTATTTTGGAGTGACAGCTCTGTATAGAGCAACATTTTGCAATAAAGTGTCTCCGTGCTTGTCTTCCCAGAACACTTTTCTTTCTTAACCCTCTCCTAATGGTGCTGAGACCCTTAAGGCTGGACTCAACACACTTTTTTATTTGTCAAATGTATGTGCCAGGAAGGGGCTGAGGGGTGGAACAAACCAGAGCACTTCTTCAGGCACGTGCTGCTCTCCATTAGGATTTTGGAGGCATCATTCTATTAAAAGAGCCCTTCTGCAGCATTATCAGGCACAAGATATTCTGTCCACGCATTATATGCCCTTCCCTTTTTTTTCCACAGGGAAGCTGGAGCATTCACAGACCCTGCTGGAGCTGTAGTTGCTGCCAGCTGCTCTGACAGCTGGGTGTGTGGAGTCGGTCACCAAGTGCCCTGGCCAAGGTCCCACCCTCACCTCAGACAAACTGGAGAACAGCAAGATGCCCATATTGCTCTGCCATTTTTTAACAATATTCCTCTTATTCTCAAGGCAACAATTTCACACGTTTTCCTATCAGTTGTGCTCTTTGATGGACTAAACTCTTGGATTATGACCCCCCTCCCCAGAGAGAATTGTGAATGTTCTGCACTGCCTGGGGGATGGGAACACCTGCCTGAACAGGTACCTGCTCCCTACCTGAGCCTTGGGACTCAACATCTAAATTCCCACAGCAGCACCCTGGAGAGCTGCACTCTCAGCTCACTCAGGACACAAAATATGTTACAGCAGAAAACATCAATTTCATTAGGGAAATATTTCCTATGTATCTCCCTACCAATTATATTCCCTCTGATGGTTTCATCAATAAGAAGGTTTTTTTTTTTTTCTCTTTGACCATGAAATCTAAAAAAAGGGCTGTTACCACTTTATGGAATATTTTACTTAAAAATAATTGTGTATATATATAAAATTTGTGTCTTCATGGAGTATAGGCATTATTAAATCAATTTTGTTGTTGTTAAGTTCTACTTAGGTAAAATAGGATATTGGATTTCTAAACTAATTATACAGGAAAGAGGTCTAGTCCCGAGTTTAATGGAAACTTTGGACTGCATACACTCAGGTGGTTTAATTTCCTTAATTCTATCCAAATTCCCAATCCAATAACACTGTAATCTGCAGACACTGGAAAACAAATATTTTACTCACCACTGCACATTTAGGTGCTGCATCTGTAAGATACCTGTAGTTTTACCCCCTCCAATGACAGAATCACTAACACTTGTCATGCACCTACCTCCTTGAAGCCAGGCTCCTTCTCCACTTTCATGCCTGAAATTCAACAGACAGGAGTTTAACTAAATTCTTTCTTTCCTTTTCAAAGCTCCAGGTGCCTGGGAAGTTGTGACTCTCCTTAGTCACATCCCAGGAGCTCCCCATTCTCTGCAGCACTCTTGAAATCATCCAGAGGATAAAGAGCAGGAATCTTAATGCCACTGAAGAAGTGCAGAAGATGCATCAGTAATCAATACCAGTGAGGTTCTTCCTTCCCTGGAGGCAGCTGGCTTGCCAGGATGAGTTACTTGCAGTAAATATAAAACACCAGGACCACTGCACCTTGCCTGTGTACTTTTAAACTGTGCAGAAGAAAGTGGTATTCAGGATCTCTGGGTTGTCTTCCTCTCTTGTTTCTTCACTGAAGTCTAATAAACCTGTGAGGAGGGATACGAGGTCACACCTTGTATCCTCTGCATTTTATTAAAGGAGTCAACACTCAATATTCCAAGCTTCCAAGAAGAATCTTTGGCTTCAGATCAAATAAAAGCTCTTCTGCCTTAAAAAGTGCAATTTCTCAATTAAATGAACCTAACTGACTCCATACTCAAATTGCCAGAGCTGAGAGAACAATCATTTTCACTTCCAGCCACAAAGAGAGATCTACATATGCCAAAAACTGAGCAACAAGGAGCAGTTGGTTATAGCAAATCACAGCAGACGTTGATAGAACCAGGTCATAAATAATTCCATCCTTGCTGCCAAAAGATTAAATAAATTAGTTTTAAAAAATAATCAGCCTTTTTTTGTACTCAACAATCTGGGGAAAGTATTCCAATTGACATGCAGTTATGCCTGATTTTGTAATATAATTGAAATTTCAACATGACCTACAGGTTTGATAGATTTTGCAAGTTGTAGTAGCAGAAAAAGGAGAGAGGAAATCAAGAAGGTAAAGATAAGCTCTAGCAAGCAGTAAATGGATATGCTGATTCCCTAGCTTTCCATAAATACGTCCACTCTAGTGTCATATTTTAAGGACGGAATCAAACAGCAATTTTTCAGACCTAAAATGTCATCATGGTGCTTAACAGCAGATAAGCTACAAGAAGTCTACAGTTGTGCTACTTCAGTGCAATGTGTACTAACTCTTGCTCTACTGTAGATCACCTAGAGTAATTAATGTTTGCCACTAGTTATGATGTAGAATCTGATAGGTTTGCAATTACATAAAAATACCTGCATTTGTAAGACAGCGTGAGAAAACATGAAAACATTAAAAGCACACCACATTTCCACCCAGATTTCAGATAACTCGTTTTTTAAACGTACCAGTCTTGCCAAAGGCATTCCTACAGCAGGCCACATCCTATGACACGTTCAAAGTGGGAAAAGCTGGAGGTGGGATGTTGGGGTAGAATGAATAGGGAATGAGGGGCTGAAACAGAACTACAGGGAAAGGAGGAAATGGTGCAGGATGCAAAGATCAGGGATGACACATTTCCTGAGCACTGCTGAGACACAAGGCTTGTTTGCTTCCTTTGGCAGGAAACTAAAACAACTAAGTGTGACACATGGCAAACATGAGCATGGAGTGGCTGCTTTGCAGAGGAACATCAGCACATTTTGGGGGAATTGGCCTTTTCCCGAATCCTCCGCGTGCCGAGTCCATGCTCAGCACGCACCCACAGCCTGTGTTTCCTTCACGTGCATTTGGCTCAAACTGGGAAAAACCTCAGTGAACTGAGCTGGATGAGGAGCTCATTGAGCATGTCTGGTTAGGAGAAGCAGCAGTGTTGTCAGGTGAGCATTTATTAAGTGACGGGTGTCATTTATAAAATCACAAAGCAGCAGTCCCAGCCAACAGAAGACTTGAAAACGACGCTCCTCCATAGAAAACAGGATTTGCAAAACCTTGTTTGAATTCTGCTCTTTTTTGTTGTTGTTTTGTGTGATCTTACTGTAGTGCACATCGTAGCCCCCATAAATTATACCCTACCTAAACTGTACATATGTACTCCATATGTCCTATAAATACCACAAAGCACAGCCATACTTTGTGGTGACACTGGGACCCAAACAAGATATCATTGCACATTAAAATTGTATTAAACTAATTGAAAAATAGTTGAACATTGCTAACAAAATGAGAGAATTACTAAACATTAAAAGACAAGAGACTTTTCACTGTTCCATAAAACCACGCCTTTCAGACAAATTAATTATTTGCATCATAAAAAAAATCCTAACAGAAGGAAGTGATGAGTAAAAAAGCTTCAGGTGATTTTTCATTACATTAAAAACAACTCCCATTCTCATAAAATATGCAGAACTTTACATCTTAAATAGCATATTTACCTTCAAAAATTACTTTTTTTTTAGTCTTGCAAGAAATTAAACCTTAATTAGATAGGAAAGTATTTGGAATATATCCAGAAATAAGAAATCTACAGCTATTCCCCTATAAGTGGCACAGCATCTGTCAGGAGTTTTGACATAACCTTCAGGAAGACATCTCAAATTAAACCAACACTGTACTTGCTTTCTGTGATCAGAGTTAATATTCTGCAGACCCAAACTGGCTGCCTTGTTTATTTCATAGTTTCAATTTCTACTGCCGTACCTCACCCTGGCAAATAAATGGATGCACGAGGGGCTCACCCTCTGAATAAATAATAAAATCTAATCTGTCAGATCTTCCTTTGCCTTGAATGAAAAACATTTCATTCCTCTGTGATGCTGTTGAAGCTAAATCCTGTTGCAAGAGACTGAATGAGCAGCCTTGGAATAAGAACTAAAGGTGTGTTCGAGCTACGTCACCACCTTGATGAACATCAGAATTACATCTGAGAGCAGACGGGAGGAAAGGAAGATGCACTATACAAAATATGTCTTCATTTGAGGAGTAAAGTATTACTCAATGGCATTATACATTGTTAATAAACTTTCTTTATCTGAAACTATAATATTTATGTATCTAATTTACATGTGACAAAGTAGCATATTCTAAAATTAGAGTGTAACCAGCAAACTATTAACTACTATAAACAATACCAAAACACAACTCAAACATATTTTAAGGAAACAATAGATACATTTTGGACTGGGGAATGATTTCAGTTGCAGATATTGTTTTAAATACAGCTGTCAATTACATCTTGAAAAAATTTCTTCAAGCTCAGAAAGATTTTCTGCTTAGGGATTCCTGGGTATATACATAAAGACCAAGAGCACACCACCAAAAAGACCCCTATTGGTTACTAGTAGGTACAGTAATAATTGTAAATGCTGAAATTGTGTGGGGGAAATAATTTTCAATATCCATGTTATATGATGCACTAGACAATATCCCCTTTGAGCAGAAACTAGAGAAAATACCGTGCCCTTTATTATCTCTGTGGTTTCTTACGTGTAATAGACAGCAGAAGAATTGCACTTATTGTAACATTACAGTGTTAGATTGCAGTTCACCTTGTAGAATATTAGTGGCCATAATACTTATGATAGGTTGTGCCTTATGCAAAGATGAATAAAGATGTGCATTTAAATTAAAAAAAAAAAAAAACAAACCAAAAACAAAAACAAAAAACAAGCAACCACTTACAGAACCAACAGTGAGGCTTAACATAACAAACATGCACTAACCCTACACTTATGCAAAACTAAGTTCTTCCAGGAAACTGTAACCAACAGTTGACCTTCCACAAAGGTAAAGGTTTTGTCCCTTGGTAATATGTTTGGACTTTGTAGTTGAATTCCAGTTTATGAGCTCATTGTCTGTAAATGTGCTGTTCCACTGTGGTATCCTTTAGCTGCCCTTGAGCTTCTGCAGAATCTGCAATCTTACAGTCACTTTTATTTAAGGTTTTATTGAGCCGCAGAGTAAGTCCCCTTCAGTACTTCACAAATAGGCTTCCTTATTCATCCTCTTCAGGTTCCTGTGGTAAAATTGGTGTCTCCTCCTTTAAACAAGCACTAAAAAACCCAAGGATTGTGCTGTAAAGGTGATATTTGCTTTTCTCGGAAGCAATGTTATGACCTTCATCCGGATAGATCTGGCAGAGGAGAAAGGGAAAAAAGTAAATAGTTTTTAAAGGCTTTTCAAATATTTAGGGCTCTAATTTTCTTTCTCTGATCTTCAACATGTTTTAGATGACAACAGGATGATAGCATTAGTTTTATGGCATCAAGGAAAGCTAATAAAACCCAAAGTAAGACTCATTCTCTTGGAATTTGAACTTACATAAAACAACCACTGCAGTGGGATCTGCAGAAGTGAAAAAATTTATATTCTCAGCCATTGTGCTTACAACAGTTTACTTTAGCAGGCATTTTCAATAGTGCCTAGGCATCCAAATCCCATTAACATCCATGAGGATTAATTACCTCATGCTTTTAAGGACCTCTCAATATTTCAACTTCTAAGTGTTTGGCAAAATCCCTTTTTATTCATATCTTAACTATCTTCCTATCTGGTCCAAAGCCCATCTTCTCTCTCTCCTAGGGTGGATATGGGCATTTTTATCTCTTAAAACAAATACCACAGGGAGTTTCTCCCAAGTGAGGCTAAGCAAAGATCTGCAGGCTGAATGAAGAAATCCAGGCCACAAGACAAGAGAGCTGAGGAGGCCTGAGGCAAAAAGCTTCAGCTGCCTCCTCAAACCCAGGTTATCACAAGGTTGCATGAGAACAGCTCAACAGGGCTCCTCTGGGAGAACTCTGTCATTCCTGCTTCTTCCTCTCTCCACAGGCCTTCACATCACCTCAGCTGAAACCACATGGGCAGCAGGAACAGATTTATACTTAAAAGTCCTTTTTTCTTTCTCAAGTGGCACCAATCCCCTTCTTGCCACCTCCTCCCTGACACGAACTCACACTCCAGTGCAAACTACAGGACCACCTTAAGCCCAGCAAGGTCGAGGTTTGCAATGGCCAACAAGCATCAGGAGCTTTTGGAGAGACTGATTCAATCAAAACCCTCTGCCAGCAGCATCCATGTGGTCCAGGGGGGTCCCATGCAAGCCCGTGCCTTGACAGAGGCTCTGTCGTGCTCTTCAAATAATTGTAAATGGTGAAAATAAGGGGAAATTACTGTCATGTGACCTTTTTAGGTAAAAAGGAACCCAAAGTAGTGACATCTCCATGTTACAAAGAGTGCCCATGGATTCCAGAGCACTTTGTATAGCATTGTAGGATAAACAGGGGGAAAAGAGAAAGATGAGAGAGAGGAGAAAGAGCCCAGGAGAACAACACGATGATACAGCTCCTGATATCCATACAAACAGTGAGAAAAATAGGATTAAACAGAGTTCTAACTGCAAATTGAGGTAATACCACTGTGTTGTGGTAGAGAGGGTCCTTTGCAGTGAAGAAATAGCAACAGGAGGTTAAATGTTCAACTGTGTTTATAGGAAAAGTCACAGGTGCACATACCTGCATAGTGTAATTAGCCCCAGCTTTTATTAGACGCTTAATTAGTTCTGCTGAATGCTGGAAGTGAACTTTAGCTGCAAGAAAACATTTGATATTATTAGAAACAGCTATAGTAATATGAAATACTTATCTGTTACACAGCTTTGGCTGAAAACATTTCCAGGCTCTGTAATTACTGGATCTGAAGCTGACTATTTCTAAGGCCAGCCCCACCAACAACAGGGTGTTACAGCAGAGGTTTTGGAGAAGGAGCTGGAAGCCCCAGGGGAAGCCACACTTTTCAGACATTTAGTGAGGACTCCTCTGTTTACCCTTGATTTACACATACTCTGACAGCTTAGAGATGTGTAAATCCATACTGTTTGAACATCATAGCATCTTCTAATTTCCTTGAAAGAAAGCACACTGCATTTTCTATGGCTTGCACAGGGTAATTGCACCCCACCCTTTTTTAGGTAATGGACTTCCTGGAACCTATCAGTAACCTGATCTTTGTGTGGCAAAGCCATGATTACCATGTCCTAACCCTGCAGAGTTTAGGCTGCAAGTGGTCTGGGCAGTGTCACTGGGTGTGATATTGAGCAAGGGCAGCAGACAATCAGACTGCCAGGCCAGAGCACCCTGCATTGCTCAGACATCTATCAAAGCCCCAGTTCCCTCCAGCTCAGTTCACAGGGGCAGAAATTGCTGCTGCCTGTTGCAATCAGTAAAGCCTGAGCCCCTCACGCCTCCTCAGTCACCCAATTTATTTTCAACCTGTCCCACTGTGCTCTGGGAAAAAGCACTGGACAGGCTTTGCACCCCTCTGGCTGCACTTTGGATCCGTAACACAGGTTTGGCAAGTCAGGGGTGACAGGCTGGCACTGTGGCAGCTCTGCATGGGCACTGTCACCTCAGCCCTCGCCAGTGAGAGGCACTTATCCCTTCAGACTGAGTAAGAAACCTTGCATTATCCCACATCCACCAGAAAATACTGGGAAAGAAATAGGCATGTCAGTCTGTACCGAGCAGCTGTTTGCATCACTGTAATTTGTGCCTGCATCAAAGCTCATTCTTCAGACAGCAGTTAAGAGAGTTCAGAAGAATACATTGCAGTGAAATCTGCAATTACAAATTATCTCAATTCATACATCTTATGATTCCATCTAAAGTGTTAGAACTTACCCTGTGTTAATCATTCTCTGTCTTAATCTACTGCTAAAAGTATTGGTGCTATTAAAAGGTTCTGTGTAGCTTCAGCTTCAGAAGGTTTGCAAGTACCTTGAAATTAATTAGATGAAAAGATTAACTTCCCATTTGGTCATGTACTTCACCAGCTGTACTGATAGTTCTGCAGAATTTGTATGAATTTAAGACAACATTAAAAATGTATGTTGTTCTATTAATAATTCATGTAATACCTTTCACTAGCAACACAGTGGTCCAGAAGATTTAAACAAATTAAAACATACAGCACCTAAAAGGTGCAAATCCTCAGCAAAGAAAAGCGTCACCAGCTCAGAGTTAGAATTGACAGTTGAAACAGAAGAAAAAAAATCCTATCAGAGGGAAAAAGAAACTGCAAATGTACTGCTAGGTGTGTGCATCATCAGCCCTTGAACACCTGCCTATTAGAAGCTCTGACTCCAAATTAGCTGCATCTGTAAATGCTTACCATCAGCTGTCCCATGAACTATTAGCAAATCCACTTCTTTTAAACCATGAAGATTGTGTAATACACTGGATGCCTAGTGAACAAACACACACAAAGCTGTAATTGAATTGCATTTTAAGAGTAAAATGGTCATTTTAAGTTACTTATTTATGCTAACTTACCTGATAGGTAATTTCATCTTTTGATGGAATCCCAAGGTATCTTTCTGAAAAAGCTGATGCTGTAAAAATAAAATAAAAAAAAAACCAAAACAACAACCCTTGTGAATTCCAAGTTATTTCTATTTTAAAACTCATAATTTCTGACCTAGAGTCAGAAGCTACTTAAGCAGCCATGAAGTCGAGATGCTCCTTTATAGACACAGAATGTACCATTTTGATGCACCATTTAAATCCACTTTTAAATAGTTAAAAAAAGAAACCATCCAAAAATCAGCCAACTCCCCTCACAAAAAAACCCCCAACCCCAACCAACAATAAAAAAACCCAAACCCAAAAGAAAACACAAGCTAAAACCCAAAGAAAGTCTAACAGACCACTAAAGTAATCTGGTCTGGTTTCCTGTGTATCACAGTGCCCAAAACTTTACATACAGAACCAAATAACCTGTGATTGAATGACAACATGGGAATCACTGCTAACCTTAAAGGATTCATTCCTAATAAAAGATTTGATTCATGCTGATACACATAAAGGATTCTTAAGAAATGAGGTAAGTGCAAAATCAGCGCTGTCAATAATACCATGTCTGCTGTGAGTTTTGGTGAACTGTCCCAGTGTCAGCTTTACTTTCATTTAAAGAAGAGACCAAGACAGTGAGTTGAAATCTCACTAACATTGTTGTGTTATCTGCCTTAGTTAAAATAAATAGCAGCTCCACGAATAAAAGCTGTTTGGAATAAACTATTACACAGGTTTAAGGCAGGGAGTACTCACCATATAACTTCATATCTGTGATTGGTGCCACCACAGCTCCACACTTGAAGAGCCGCTCGCTGGATTTCAGGATCATCGATGTTATGTAGCCACCGTATCCCTAACAATGAAATTTTGGTTGATTTATTTAATTTTAGCAAGAATAAAGCTAAAGGCCACTGTGCTAATCCAGTGGTATAATTTTTATAGTTTAAGGGTGCATAAAGATCTTATTGACCTGGTCATGACTTTTAATCTAAGCAGTTAATGAGTATTGAACATTTCTTCACCATCTCTGAAGTCCAACACATCTCCCCTGGAAGAGCTGATACCAGAGAGTCATGAAACCATTTTGAAAGCTTTAATTTGAAACCACAGATTTCCTTGAAATGACACTGGCAATCCATTTCTGTACACCTGTAATCATTCTAGACTCACAGAAAATGAAATTCTGAATGTGGCACCTGGAATCAATGATTTACTCGTATATTACAGGCTCCTCAAATTTCTCTACTTGCGATCTGTTTTCCCTTCATTGGTACTGAAAAATTGGTATTTCTTCAGGGGTCTCTTGTTGTTGTTGTTTTGTGTTTGGCACAACACACTTCAGGAAGATGAAATTATCCCATGACAGGGAAAATATAATGCAAAACACCAGATGATCCAAAAAAAGATTATGCACCAAGTGCTTACAGTTTTCTCATGGACTTTTACAAATGCTGCCTGCTCCTGTTCTTCATGTCTAAATATTTATTGAACAGATGATTTTTGTGGAAGAATGGTAATATTTGAAAACCCTTTAACCTTATTTAAGAAATGTAGGCAAAGAGGTTTCTTGTTCTTTACAATCAATCCATATTAAGGGATGGACATACTGAAGAAAATACCAAATAGGAGCTGGATTTTCAAAGGAAATGTGTGGGGAACAGAGTTATTCCTTTCCCATACAAATTTCAGCCCAGGAGGCTAAGAGCCATCCAGATCTGTTCATAAGCAGGAGTAGATTTCACCTAAGACAGAATTTCTGAGTGGGCATCTGTAATTTGTATAATTCAAAGAGCTTAAGAGAATAGCAACTTTCCTCTGCCTCTGGGTTTTCTCTGCTTTTACTTTTGTTTAATATTCTGTTTGTGTCTTGCCCAGTAGCTCCACAGCACAATTTTAGTCCAAGGATAGGTATTGCCAGGTTATTTATTATTTATTCCATGTTTTCATTAAGAGCTTGTTTAATTCTCCTGAGAGTTTCTTCCCTTTGTTCCTGTGTCCTTCCTTCCAGCCAGGCTTTCCAGGACAAAAACATTACAGAGTGAGTTATTTATAAATTCTTAGAAGCATTTCACAGTGACATTGCTATTCCATATGCCCTGATGCAAGAACATGTGCTGCCTCACTCATCTGCTGGGTTTCTGGGGTTGCAGCCTAATTGTCACATTTTCTAGAAAGACATTGGCTGTAGAATTGCAACTCATTTTTAAAGTCTCTTTTCACTTCCATGAATAAAACCACAAACTCCATGGAACCACACTTGGCTAACAGCTCAGGAAGGCCCTTGGATCAGGCATCACTTAGGCTTGCACCCCTCACAGAGATAAGCAAGGGGGCATTGGCAGATTGCCTGACAATTTTCCCCACTGTGCCCTCTGGACAGTCTTGTTACTCTTGTGCATCATTGACATCATCAGTTGTGACAAGAATTTTACTTCTGTATAGCTCTGAAACCTCTTAGAGAGCTTCCTGAAAGTGTACATGTACAGTTTTATGAGATCAGCACTAAGCCTTTCCAAAGTCAACTTATTTTCAAGCAAAGTGCATATTCTGTTTCCATCAGTACAGCAAATTTAATGCATAGAAAGAAAAAAAAAATCCTTGTTTCCCTATCATGTTCTTGTATGTGATATAAAAGAAATGAGTTTTAAAGAAGGTTCTTAATTGACTCTAAAACAAGCAGAGTGGAGGAAAAATACAATTAACCCTAAGAAGCTGTTAAATATATTTTTTTATTGTTAATTATAAAACTTACTTTTAAATTTTATGGGTTTTTTTTTCCTTTTGATAGTAAAAAAACAACTCTGAAAGGTTAACTTGGAAAGTGGAAATTTCCCTGAATTCAAAGCAGTGTTGAAAGCTTATTGAATTTCCCACTCTTCATTCCTCAACATCGTTTTCAGAAAATAAATGCAGGAACATGGCAATCAATAACATTTTGTGAAAGAAAAGGAAATTGGGGGTAGGTCTTGGCAGATATGCAAAGCCATGGTTACAGGCATGCTCTTCAGTAACTGTCTCATCACATCACTCTTAGGAAAAAAGATACTGATGAATCTCTGGCAGAAAACAAGTGGGAATTTTCAAGTAGCAATGAAAATAATTTCTGCAGGCAAAACCAAGAAATTCTGGATGCTCAGAGATTTCATTCCAGAAACAGTATTTTCAATCAAATAATTGAAAAAGGAAGAGGATATAGAGAAACGTTAATACTTCTATGCCTGTTTATTTTCATATACATTGGTAACAGGCATTAAAACCTGAATAGAAGTGTGTGCCACGATCACCTGGTGGATGAAATTGGCCCTGCTTGTACATCCTCAGCTGGAAAATCTCTGGCTGCTCCCTTACAACCCAAATACTGGTTTTGACCCAAGTGAAATTCTTGCAGTGAGAGTTTCTTTCTTAGCTCAAGGAGTGCAGCAGGAGCTCAGATCTTTGAGGAAGGTCATGTTCATGTGAAACGTTAATAACAGTCACAAGCATCAGCCAGTTCTCAAAATGCTACCATGCAGGAGGTAAATGTCAATCTCCTCATCCTGCATCCAGACAGGCTGAGACAGGCAGGTTAAATGACTTGCCTGAGGCTGTGCAGCAACTCAACAGCAGAGTGAGAGCTAAGGCACTTCATGGGGAAACACATGCTGCTCTTAAAAGTGATGACTGGGGAGTACTTGATCAGGGTTTGTTACTGCTTTGAGCTCAAAGGCAGAAAACAGCTTCATTTTTAATAAAAAAAACCAATTTAACAAATTAAAAAGATTGCACATGCCGGTTCATAGATGAAGCACCAGTTGTGTGGTGTTTGTAATTGCTGCTTTTTAATAGACATCAGTAAAATGCTGTTTAATTTGCTACTAAAAGTTGAGCCTTTGCCTCATTGTATCTCATGCTAGGGGCAATGACACGCAGCTGATAAAACAGCAAAGGCAAGATTTCTCACTGGTGCAACAAGGAACTTGCTGACAGTACCACAGGGTAGGTGCTCAGCTAAGCTCAAGGGTCAGTAAAACATTCAGATATAAAACCTGAATTTTATAGGACAACATTGTCAATTTAACTGCAGCCCAAATATAAAACTGTAACAAACAAGCTTTCACAAAACCCAAGTTCCTATTAAAAATTTCTAAGGAAAGCAGAAAGCAGAATTTTTAACAAATATTTTCTCCTTCAGATTCTGAAATGCAAATAGTGTTATATCATAAAACTGATTTTATTGACTTAAATACCTGTTCTGAGAAAAAAATACTGTACAGAACAGACAGTAAACTATGGATGGCTTTTCTCCTCTGTTTTAATAACTGAACTTGTCTTAGGAAAATATATAAATGTATTTGTTTATGAACTGACAGCACTTCCTTAAAGAATCATGATGATACAGCCTGCTATTTTTGCACATTACCTTTCCAAATATACCCAGTCTCTTAGGATCAATGAAGGGCTGTTTCAGAAGTGATCTGAAAGGAAAAAAAGTTTCTTTTTTAACTTTGTCAAAGTAAAACGGTGGATTTTACTTTTTGAATATAGTATGTGAAGAACATTATTTGTGCATTAAGGAATTGCATGGAGATCAAGTAGAAGAAGAAATTACATTCAAAAAAGTAGTACTGCACTGGGAAATGTGATTTGTTTCCTAATTCCTTTTTCATAAGGCAAACCGTGTTTGGCCCATCTCACCTAATTTAGATATCTGAATTTAAGCATCTTGTCTAAAGTATCCATTTTCATCTGCTTTTCAGTTAATGGAGAGAAGAGAGATACCCTTTAGCAATCCTACACACATTGGAAACTTCTCTCAGTATGGGGAGGGTCATCCTTCAGAAATGCCAGGATTTTCCACTGACTAGAGCTTAAATGACTGGTTTTGAATAGGTGCTAGCACCAGCTTAGCACCAGCTAAAGGAAGGTAAGATGAATGGAACTTCTTGAATCTAGACAATTATACAAATAATTAATTCTCTCATCAAGGCCAAAAAATCATCTATGGTGAATTTTATACAGAAAAGACAGAATAACCTGATGGGAACTATCAGACACAGATGCTTATTCATGGAATGGTTCAAGCATCAAGCCCTTTCAAAAGAAGAAAAAATATCTGGCTTAAAATTTGTCTTTCCCTGGGAAACCCCAGAAAAAGTCCATCCAGACCTTGGTATGAGCCATTTTGACACGTGCACCCTTAGTAAGGAGTGCTGTCAAAGCCATACATGACTATTTCACAGACAGAAATTACTCTTTTCTGCAGCTGGCAGAATCATAACAGTCTAAGAATGATAATGCAAATGAGAAATATCAGGCATTTGCCAAAATGCTCTCATTTCCATCACAGAGTTCTGGAGTAATTGCACAAGGCAAATGGAGTTCTAGTGGTGCAAATGAGAGCAGTATCCTATGGTACAGACTGAAAATACTGTAGCACAAATGTATTTATATGTTAATGTGGACAGCAAGAAATTTACCTACAGAATATAGACAAATATAAATTAGCTCAGGTGGCATAGTTGGATTGCACAGAGCAGGACAGCTTTATCAAAGAGAAGCACCAACTCAAAGAAAACCCCAAAAACACCTCTTTGATTTTTTACTTGCTCTTTGTAATGGAAGGATTACAGTTTCAAAATTTGCAACTGCATTAAAAACCAAACATTAACAATGCAGAGAAAACATTCTGGGCAGTTTTAGTCCAAATGCTCATTCATCCAGGTGGAGGCAGGGTGAAAGACAAGAAGAGTTTGCACATACGTACTCTACAGCTGCTATTTGGTCCTTCACTTCCACTGATCCTAAGCACCGATGGACCTCCTGTAGGATCTTGAGGCCTTGAAATCCACTCCCTCTGCCATCAAATCGAGCTACGATGACATTATCAGAGTTGACAAGCACTGAGTCCCAGTCAATGTGAAACTTATCTGTAACCAACTGGCTGCCTGGAGCTTCATCACTGCAAATACCAACACACCAGACACAAACGAAGACTATTGACAATGTGATGCACTGTGCCAAGCTCTGATATTTTATTTAACCTACGTGGCAGAGTTCAGTTGGTTATGCAACCCTGCTGAGCTACTGTCACTTCCATCAATACCATCCCATTAGGGCTGCAAGCCATGCAGCAAAAGAATTTCTTTAACTTTATAACCATTGTGCTGTGATGCTGCCAATACCTGAATACACTTGGCTGAAGGACACAGAAAATAAAAGCAGGGAGTGCTCCTTATAATAAAGTGAAGGAAAAAACCCCAAACGTAATCACTAATGGTGATTCAGTTCTGGGAAGGCTCATGCTGAATTTGTAAAGTCTCACTGAACGCACAATGAGGTAAATTCATTCAGCACCCTGATTACCATTTTGTAGGATATATAATACTATTAAGAAGGATGTCATCTTAGAAAACAAAAATAATTGTATTATTGTATCCTTGAATAGATTTTTTGAAATAGAGTACAAAGAAGACTAAAGCATATGCTGGAGAAAATTCTATTTTCTCCATCAAAATTCATAGGAAGAAATGGATGCAGGCAGGAGTGATAAGTCTATTTTATGCCCAAAAAAAAAAAAAGTTGGTTTACAGCACAAAAGGTGAAATAGAATGGGAGAATGCAGTTTCTAGAAGAACAATAAGATTTTCCATTGAAGCCAAATACACTATTTTCCTTACAAAGAAAATAAAATGTCAGTTTTAAAAGGGAAGTTTGTCATTATTTTCCCTCAAGATAAACACAGAATAAAAGAACAGGCTACCATGAAGTTGTACAAAATGCAAAATAGTCCTATGCAGGCTGCATCTGCCAGTGGAATGCAATTTAAAATGTAAAAGTGTCTGTGCTGGCTGTATGGAAATTAAATTGGATGGTCTGTGGGAATATGCTGTCTAAGGTGAAAGAAAGATGAAGCCAGAAATGATTATTTTGCCAGATAGACTTATGTAAACCCTGGGGAGGAAAGAGAGATAAAATATCCTCCAATAAGTACTGTCTTATAAATACAATAACGTGCTGATGCAGTATCTGGCTTTGGCTGTGGACAACACAGACCATCTTCAAACTAATCACTCAGTTAATTAGCAAGCATATGATGAACGTGTGTGCTCTCAAATTCAGTCAGACCTATTTATTCAGTTGCTATATCAAGTACTGAAATCAGGATTACTTGGTTACAGACTCAGCCACAACATGTTATGCTTGATTTACCATTATCTTGCACATCAGGTTTATACTTGGCTTTATAAAAAGAAAAGAAGGGGTTTTTTTTTGGTGTGCTTAACCAATTCAGTTGTGATTACACTAATTACTAACATTGTGAAGCAATGAGTCTGGAAATACTGTCAAGTGAGCTCTGCAGAAAACACACAATTCAGGAAGTATATAATCATTATTATTTGCAATAAGGAGCAGAACAATACTTCCCATTTCTGCTCATTGCACAGAGAAAGGTTTTCAGAAGCACTACAGACTGACACAGATGCTTTCACAAAGTATTTATCATTACTTCCAATAATAGGAGCCTCAGACCAGTTACAATTATTTGTAAGTTCTTCCAACTTTCTACAATAATACATCAGAAATACCCATGTTTGACTAGGTAACTTTCCAACAGATTAACACATTCCACACAAGTGAAAATACCATGAGTCAGCCTGCTTTCCTCACTTTAAATATGACAACAAAACTAACACAATGATCACATATGATTTATATATGTTCTATATCTAGGTTACACATACATCTGGTTGATATAGATATAGATACATTTCTAGATACTTAGGAATAGGAAAAGCACCATTACAGTTATAAGCCCTTCTCTAAGCCAGAAAGTGCTTAAAACCAAAAAGTGTTTTAAATCAAAGGTGATACCCTTAGTGAATTCCTCCAATAAAAAAGGAACAACAAACAGAACCTCAGCAAGTTTCTCAGTGGGTGAGAATTGACAGTGATGTTTTCTTAAGCTCCTTTTGGAGGTCATAGCTGGGCTACTTTTGGGGTCAGAGCTTAAACACTGCACATGGTCCAGCCCTGCATGATGGGTTGTTGATTTATTGCTTTAGGAAGCAATTTTCCAGTGGCTAGTTTATTTCAAGAATGTCCATATAAATAGTCTGTGATAAGCATTTAAAGTTATTTCCACTGAGGTACATATCAGAACTCCTATTAGCAACAAAAGGTCTCTTTACTCTTCAGCTGCCACTATAAAATGATACTGAGTATCTGAGGTGTGCTTCTGTCCTCCACAGAGAGACAGCAGACATATATTTCCCAATATTTGCATTATGCCTGTCTATATTTCTTACAGTCTTTTAATGGCTTGTTCTAGAAGCTGCACAAGAGATTCACTTTCCAACCCTACTGCCTCATCTTGCTATCAGTCCTGAGAGTGCATTCACTGGGGACATAAACAGGTTTGACTGTTTGTGCAAGGCCTAAAACTTTCATCAGTTCAAAACCAGGTAAACCAACCCCTGCTTATGACCAAAATAGAAGAAAACAAGTAAACAACTAAACAAACAGAAACCTCTCGGAGACAATTCATGGCTACTTGGAAGAATAGTTGGGTTTTTTTCCCACTCAAATACCAGGACCATCTTTCCACTGATTCAGTTTTACAAGATCAACTTATATACTGGACAACTTTAAACGGCATTAAATAATAGATACTGATATTTAAGATACATTATCTACACATTTGAAGGAATGAGGTTAATTACGATCAAAGCAAAATAAAGAATGATTATCAACTCTGATTTTATTACCCAGATTAAATGCCAGTCTTTACTTAATCATTTCCTGTGTGTTACCAAGAAGAGTATCTTCCAACTTTTTTAATGAGTAAGGTGAACCATAATGAGGAAATCAAGGATTTGAAATTTAAACTTTGATCTTAATTATATAGAAAAGAGATGGTAATCACTTTTCCAGGCAATTACTGTGCAGCTCTCTAATGTATAGCTACACTGTGTGTATTACATCAGAAGGAAACTGAGTGTGAAACGTTATCAGGGCTTTAGGAGAACAAATGGAAGAAAGGAAAGTGTTTTAATCTATTTAACATTTTATGGGCTACTCATCACAATTCTGGAAAGAAAAAGAGTGCCAGCCAACTTAACTGGTTTCTACATGAGATCTGTTAGACAGCTCAGCCAACCAGATGGACATAAATTTTAACACAGCAATAAAATGACCTACTATTTGAGTATTGCAGCTTGCTTTGCAGCTGCTAATGGAAGAATGTTCATGCAGTCTTTATGCTGATTGTTACAGCATAATCAGGTCCTGGTCCTTAAGTTGAGCTTGTGTCTACATGGAACTGTACTCAGTTCACACCCAGGTTTCACACCAGGACCAGATTCCTCTGGTACAAGCTTCCTTCCAGGACTCAGCCTTAACACTCGGGCATCTGGGAGCCATGTGCTGGAATTTCAAATTTACCTGCAGTCATCCCTGCATGAATACAGAAGCCTTTTCAAAGTCATGCACCTTTGAAATGGCTACTAGCTTTCAGGGATTTGAAAAAAAAGAAACAAATCACACCAAACATCATCCCTATAATAAAATCACTCATCACTGGCCTTCCTTCCTTCCTCCTCTTTTCTCTTTTCCCTCTTCAAAGTGCAGTGCTACTGAGATGGGAAAGTAAACCCCACTTCTCTGCTAATACTCCACTTTTCTGTTCTTGTATCTTCTGGATTTATATTTCTAAAAGCATGTTTCCTGGATCAAGACGTTTTATAGAATCTCCTTTCCAAAAAAATGGACACACAATTAAACCAACATTCTTTCCAAGGACATTGATAAGCACTCATTTTCAAAGGTTTTTCCTCTCAATAGCTGCAATATAATGATAATCATATAATGGCTGAGAATGGAAGAAAGAAAGCAGGGGCAGCTGAGCAGTGCAAAAGACAGCACTTGTTATCAGCCCCCAATTTTCATCTAACACTGCTGGCAGTAGGAACAGGGTGTTTCTCCATCAGTCCCAACAGTACCACTCTGGGACTCAGAAAAGTCAAGTATCTGGGAAATGATATCATCTACACAACTAATCAATGTTCCCTATAAAAGCTACATGTTCTCCTTGGACCTGAATACTTTTCTCTTTTTTTTGAAAGTAGTACTTTTGATCATGAAATAAACCTTAGGATGTCAATTTGGAGCTGTGTGGGTCAAGAAATTACCCCCTATACACCCACAGATATCCAACAGTTCTTTCTCAAGAGCTAGGCAGAATTTATTAAGCTCAAATAATCATCCCACAAGGGAACCTCCCATAACTTCAGTGACAGTTTGCAGTTTTATATTTCATTTGGGGACCTCTTTAATAGAAAAAGGGATTGCTGGCAACCTTAGCTTTAAGTCTGTAAAAAGCTACTGAAGAAATACAACTTAATGTAACTTCTTTTTCTTCTAGGGAAAAGGAGGACACAAAACATGCTACAGTACATGAGCCAGGACAGATTTAAAATTTTCAGTTTCATATTTTCACTAGTGTATAGGGTTTTCTAAAAATAACCCCTGCTAAAGCTAATATTGAGAATTCAGTATTGGAAAGAATCTGACTTAAAAGAACCAAAGTCCTCATACTATAAATGTAGATACAACAATTGTATTCATAAGTTGATGACTTTCCTTTTTATCCCACATACCTATCATAAAAACCCCCAAAACAATTATAAAACATAACCATACATCATGACTTGGCCACATTATTTGCTCACTGGGTACCAACAACTTTGGTAAGTTTAAATTCAGACCCTGACTCAATACTGTTCTCACTTCTTTCAACTCTTCATATCGAAAAACAATTCAAATAGTTTTTGTTTTAGCTTTTTTTTTTTTTTTTCCCTGTGATTTCTGGCCTTGGACTTCTCAGGTTTCTGATCTTTCCCTTCTGTCTGCTCTACACGAGTTTATAACCCCATATTTTCCCACAGCTGTATATGGCAGATTATGTATTTACTAGGATATTTGAGAAGGGAAGCGTTGCACTGCTGACACCTTTGTGTTTCCCTGCTCTCAGAAACAGGAATAAGCACAAGTGTTTGCAAGTCCCTGCAGTGCTCTGGGGTCAACTCACAGAGTCAGTTTGCCTTTGGCACTCATATAAGAGCTACTTAAAGTATAATCATACCTCCATGATCATGTCAGGAAATGCTGCAAAGATGAAATAAAATCTCTGTGTCCCGTTTCTTCACAAGAGAAGAAAAATGTGTTCATGAGCCAATTAAAGCAGAGCGCTTCCACAACTACAGATAATTACAACTCAAAATTCTGAGTTTTAAAACACAAACTGGGCTCAGAAAGAAGCAGGTTTGTGCCTTTCTGTCCTATTATCTGATCTGAGCAGAGGAATTTGGGATCATTCAGCAGCTCAGGTCTGTAAGCACCTCACATCCAACAATGAGGATCTGTGCCATCACTGAGGGGAGATCTGCTCCAGGTGACACAGCTCAGTAAGGTGGCATTTTCATCAATTTTGCAGCTCACTCCTACATGTCTGTTACTGAAATTCACATCAAATCTTTCCAGCTGGGACTGGAAGAAGCTCTGTAGGTCCAGGAAAACTCTCTCCACCCATGCTGAGTTCAGGTGGAGACAGGAGTGATGCCCTGAGCTGGCCATCACCACTTTTCCCAGGTGGGCTTGAAGCACTCTCATGACTCTGTTCTTCTCCTCTGCTACACATGTGCAGACACACAACTTAAAGGCTGACTCTCCCTGCAAGAAACACACACCCCATCTCCTTTAAAAGGAACAGCACAGGTTTCCAGGGAATACCATCCTCCTCCCATGCAGCATTTCTACAAAAATCCACAGACTCTGGATATGCCTATCATGCCTTCAACCACTGATGATCAAAAGTAACTTTTATTTTATCCTGGTGTTCCTAAAAGCAGTTTTGCTTAATGCATCTCAACTGAGCCCCTCCTGGAAGCTCTACTCATTTCTCTCAGGGATAAAAAGAAGCACACACTCTGAGTGAGATGCTTTGTGGGCAGGATCAGTAAGAGTCCAGGAAACACCACAGGACTACTCAAAGCTACACCATCAGAAATGCCAGTGCCTCCCAAACATGAAAGTACAGCAAAGCAGAGTCAGGTCTGACTAGCACAAAAAAACCCAGGCATCTCTACCAGACAGCATCTGTCACAAAATCTTCCCAAGAACAAGCCTTTTGATTTCTCAACTCAAATCCATAAGATATTTTTTCCTACAAAAGGTAAAAAAAAAGAACAAAAAAAACCCCCTTAAATTCAGATTTAAATCTTTCCTAGGAAGCACTTTTTTTATTATTTTGAGTGATTCCAAATGGATACTTACATTATTAATAGAAGGGCATACTGGTTTCGATCCGTGAAATCTTTTGGCAGTGACAACTGTAAAGGGAATTCTTTTAAGAAAAGAGCAAAACATTAAAGGCTGGTAGTTACACAGATTAAAAACAGTAATACTGAAAGAAAGCTTTTGGCTTGCTAAAATAACATTTTGCCAGATTTACCGTAATCCTCAATGTGAAGCATTTTGATTTCAGTCTTGTAATTCTTTTTCTTAAAAACAACTTCTTTCAACACAGGGTTATTTTCCAAAATATAAAACTCTAGAAAACAGGAAGAAAAACCATGTTGAAAGGCATGGAGAATCATCACAGCAGAAATATACCAAGATTCAAAAAAATTTATCAAAAAGGACAAATGTGCAATGATCTTGCAAATTAATCTTGCAATTAAACTTGTAAATTAATTCCTTCTGTAAACACTTTCTTTATAATGCAACTACTTTTCAATTCAAAAAGACACACAGCCATTTCAATCTTTTGGCTTTGGAGGGCTTTCTTTTCATTAAGCACTACCAAGGAGATTTCTGATGAACAACATGAACATCAGCATCTCTGACAAATCCTAAGAGCAGCTGTAGCAGCACAAGGCTGCTCTGCTGGGCAATATCCTAGGCCTCATGCAGGCATCCTTTTCCCCAGTATCACCTATTCCAAGGCAATATTTAGCCAGCACAGCTAAATGTGGTCACTGCATGTCCTTACTTGTGTTCTGCACTTCAGCCAAGAGCAAGACCACCAGCTTTGTTTAAAGCTGCAGAGTAATTTGAAGCAACCCTTTTATGCATGAAAGAATGGCTAATTTGTTCTTTTTTTTTTTTTAACTCAAATTACCCATATTGCTTCCAAAATTTAGATTTTTTAAAATTAAATAATAAACTCTCCACTTAGGGCCAAAACAGATAATCTGAGGAGAATGCTTGTTCTGGGCAGTCAACCAAAATGGTATAATTATAGTCTGAGGATGATAATTGAAATAATCCTTAATCATTCCTTTATGAATTGAAGAGGATAATCTAATCTTGCACTGAAACACTAATGGTAAATTATCTCTCTTATTATTTGGCTTTTTGTTGTTACAACAAACAACGTCCCTCTATCCTGACTTGCTTTATTTTACTCTAAGGCGCTGCACATAAATCTCTATTTCAGTAATTCACACTCCATAGTACTTTACATGCAGGTAATAAAGAGCAAAAGCCTGCCTTCACAGTATTGAGGAGCTCCACAGAAGTCTAAAACGCATTTATTTGAGCAATAGCTACCCTTTACTGAGCTGGATAAAAAACTCTCTGCAGTGAGTGTGCTGTGGAGCTGGGCTTTGCAAACACAAACAATGCCATTAAAAAAACAAAGGAAAAAATAAAAAAAAAAGGGAAACTAAAGTGCAGATATTAATTAACACTTCATATCAAGGCACTGTTTATCAGGATGGTACTTCAACATGCAAGGTCAGCTCCACTGAACAGTGACTGGCCCAGGACAAAGGGGATGCAGACAGGTACAGTTCAGGATTTCTGGATTCTGAGAAAAATCCTGGGGATAATTTCATTAATGAAATGAGGATATGTAAGAGTTGGTTTAGTGCTTTTGAATGAAAAGTTGTCCCCCACTCCTGTAATCCACACCTCCATGCTAGTGGAGCCACAGTGGAGTTGGACTTGGCAGAGTTGTTAGCTCTGCTGCATCACCAGGAAAATTCAAATGCTGAAGGACAGTCTTTCACTAAAAAGCACCTCAGCAGGCAGGAAACAGTAACAGTAAATACTGGCATCAATATACAAGAAAATAATGAGTAAAACTTGACAAACAGAGGCATAGAATACCCTCCTAAAAAGCCTTTATTTTTGGATTTGCCTTCATTGAAAATGTCAGTGGAGTTGTTCTGGTTTGAGAAATAGAAGAGAAGGACTAGATCACCATATGTAGGTCAGCTTGTATGATCAATCATCCAAGGACTGTACCTGACTTCAACATAATTGGATTTAATTTTAAAAACATGTCTAAAAACACAGAAGGTGTACTGCAATGGCAGCATGATCTACATAGGAAGTGAAAAGGATGAAGACCAACCTGTCACCTAATTTACTCAAGTGTAAATAGAAGATGAGTCACATGCATTTAGTCCAAAAGATATCTAAAAATCTGGAAAAGTTTTAGGATTAACTGCTTTCCTTACCATTTGCTGATGTGGATGTTGCTAAAAGGTAATTAATAGCACTTTATATGAATTAGTTTTCATGTACTTGCATGACATTTTCATGTGCTTACTTTCCCCTTTCCCACACTCCCCAAGGAAATTAGAGATGATAGGAAAACTTCTTTAATAATATACTCACTTGCAGTATTACTTGTCCTGTGCACACTTACAACTGGAACACCTGGTCCTGTTTTGAGGAGAGAAGAAAAACAGAGGAAGGGTGAGGTAGTACTCTGTAGTTCAGTGACAAAGAATGTGAACACCAGTTACCACACAAGACAGGCTCCTGGAAGCTCCATACACACAGTTCCCTTCAAGCACAGAAGGAACTCCATGGGTACCTCTTGGAAATGACACAGGCTGGACCAAGAAAGGACCAACAAAGTGTGAAACAGACACTGCCTTCTGCCTGTTCAGCAGCCCAGACTCTGGACCCAGAAGGAGCATTCCTTTTTTTTTAATAATCTCCATGTTTTAGTTTTAAGTGATGAATAAAAAAATTATGGATGCATTTAATGGTACTGTTTAAAATATAGCAGTTTGACATTCAGAAACTTTAGGTTGACTGGGAAATGAATTAATGATAATATCCACTTAATTTCTCTATGAAAAAAACTATAGAAGTGTTGAAAAAATATATTTCACATAATTATCTGTTTAAGAAGCTCCCTTGGTATGCCAACTCTGCAAAACCAACAGCATCACAGTTAAATCTAGGTGTGATGCAGTCTAACCCTATTTCACATTATTTTCACTGTACCACTAAGAAAGTAAAAACCAGGATTAATTCTTCATGCCAACAGCTACTGTGCAAATGCACAAGGTGGCATGTGAAACTGGCATGACCAAGCATTCAGTACACTCAGAAGTGGCTGAGTCTGCTGTCCCTGCTCTGAAGATCCCCACCAGTGTAAACCTGCAAAAGTGTCCCCACCCCCAACATGGAATTTACACATGAGAAGCTCTGTTTTACCTCAGTGTTTAAATTACCAGCATTCAATCACTATTGGGTGAGGAAGAGCAATGCAGAAAAGCTGAAGTCCCTGAGGACCCCATGGCAGATGAAGGCATGGACCCTTTGAAATTAGGAGTTACAACTCTCTTTTTGAGAAAAAAAGACAATTCCCTTTGAGAGTGAAGAGACAGAGCTTAATTTATGTGTTTTGAGAGGTTGTCTCTCTCAATTAATTATGGCATGAGCCTAGGGAAATGTAAATACCTGAAATAAATAGCATGATGACATTCACAGCCTTCACTGAAGATTTTTATCAGTTTCATTCTCTCCCTCAAGGGTGACAATTGACAAAAATCTTACAGGTAGATTGTTGACAAATCACAGCTTTCTGCCTTAGCTGTCTAAGAAGATAATTTCATAAGATGTCTCTTTTGCTTTTGTTTGTTTTTATTTTCAGCTCTTTTTACTTCTGAATTTGTCATTTTGCTTTCAATTCTTATTTAAGAAAGACCATTTCTGAGCAGGAAAGCACCAGCATTTTCCAGTCTATCTCTACTTGTCATACTAAAAGATGGAAGGATGATGACATTTCGAAAAAAGGGAGATTGCAGTAGATTAAAACACTGATCAGAGGAAAAAAAAAGACAAATTTGTCTCAGAGGCATTGTGTTACAGTGCATCAGAAGAAAGTACAACACTTGGATTTCCCATTGACCTCCTATCACTAACCCCAAACCCACAGCTTATTTCCTGCTGTATAAAAGGGGAGAAACAATTACTCCCTTTCCAAACTATCTTATGTGAGTGGAGAGAAAAATATCTTGCTAGTGTTTGTGAAGTGCTAAAGGAAAAATCCCCAAGCAATGTGGAAAGTAAGTGCAAAGGATGTGCTTGCCAAAACTGAGAGGCTGAGGAGCCAGTCCTCTATCTAGCAGGCGAGAAATAACTCCTCACTCAGGAGAGTCTCTGGAGATGGATACAGCTGGTAAAATGAGAGAGATCTCCTGGCTGAGGGAAACTAAGAAGGAAAAACTACCCTAATAAAGGTGCTTGTGGATAAACAGGAGGTTGAAGAATTGCACCTTATACAGATAGAACCAGTCCAGAGTCCTTCAAGGGTTTTTCTGGGCAAATTGCTTTTGTAACAATTGGGTGAAGGCTTTTTGCTGTGGGAAAACGAGTGTGTATGCACACAGCAGGTGTGCCATTTGTCTCCTCAAAGCAGTTTGTTCATACTCTGACAAGCGGAAGAGTTTTGATGCCGGTTCTACCGTGACCTTGTCATCAATGTTGACACTGCCACATGCCCAGGCCAGCCCAGGGCCCTGGCATTCCACAGGGGCCAAGCTGCTGCTCTGCCAAGCTCTGAGGAAACACAGGAGAAGACTCTGAACAACTCCCAGCCAGCACTAACTCTACATTAATGTTAGAGGCAGAAAAAATTAATGACAGTGGCTTAGCATCCCTGCCCAACATCTACAGCTCAGGGTAGTCTATTGCAACTCAGTGAAGTGTAGGTTTAAACCTGGGAGGATGATCTACAGCCTTCCCAGCTCAAATAGAGAACTGCCAAAGTCACTGAAAGTCGTGAGCTTGTGAGTAATCACATGAACAACCTCCTACTGGCATCTACATTTTTGTATCAAAGAAGCACATAAAAAATTACAGGCTGAATATATTTTGCTAAAATAGTAACAAGATGCTTTTGGACCCCAGCACATTGCTGATTCAGGGCAAAAAACTCTTCCCAATTTATCAACCGTCTCTCCTGCAAGAATCTGAGATTTACCCCATAGGGATTACGTCAAGCACAAGGGAAAACTCTGCCTAAAGCATGAGGAGCTCATTACTCAGAGAAGGACCTCAAGATTAGCTCCATCGCTTCTGCTGCAGATTTAACCATGTATAAACCATACATTTTGTACATTCTTCTTCTAATCAGCTATGTACTGTAGGTGCATTTCCACAAAAAACCAACCCAAAACAACAAAACTGAAAACAGACCCCTTATTTTAGCCAATATATATTCATAGTTTCTTTGTTTGGATACATTTAATGCTCAAGTCAGCAGGTATTTTATTTTTGTGGGGGGAAAAAAATAGTAGAGTTGTGAAAGAAATAGAGAAAAAGCATGAATATAAAATGAGCTATTCATATGTATTTCAGATGAATTGTCCTCTACTCTTTGCACTCTGATCCTAGCTATGAAAAAATACTGCGAGCATGATGTCTGTAAAATTTTGCAAGTTTCAAGGACAACAGGTCTGCCTATGTACTTTATTATGCATTGTATCCTGCTTTTCTGAACCTTTTTTATCACTTATATATCAGTGTTTATTTCCTATGTGTAGGTTATAACTTTCTCTGCGTGGGATGGTTTTAATTTTTTTGTTTATTCAGAAATTCTGAAGCGAGCTGGTGCCATTTAGTGCTACTGGAATGCAGCTAACAGTAAAACACTGTGAGTTATTTATTACAATTGCACTGATATAGAGGATCTGTGTCTGGGCAGTAAAGCACAGCTGTTTTTTGGCAGATACACCCATACACATAATTATGGGGGTGTATAGATACACTGCACATACATGTCTACAAACACTGCTAGAGAACACAGGCCATCATTTTTTAACTAGGTATAGTCACACAAGATCAATCCCAATATATAAAATAATAAACTGTTACAAACCACAGTACCATCACCAAAATTCTGATTTTTTTGGTGAAGGATTTCTATTTAAGGTGAATGCAAGTTGATGTCCTTTACTTGGACAGAGGGGTCAGGACTGAAGCAGCTTTCTGACATCACTCATAATTTAGCAGAAAATCCTTAATTTAATAATTTCACATAACATCTTTACTTGCAGCCTTAGAATAGGCTCTGTACAGAACTTTGAGTAATCCACTGCTGACCTACATGTTAGAGTCCAGCCTAATGCCCTTCTCAAGGAATACATTAATTCAGAAGCAAGCAGCATTGCACCCTGTGCATTTGCCTTACCTTTACAGTGCAGGAGGAAATGCCTGTTCATGGGGCTGAACTTTGCACTGAAGTACGTGCACTGGTCCTTCAAGAAGTTACACGAGAGACACTGACGGTTCAACGACCCCACTGTTGATACACTGGGGGAAGAAAATGATCAGAAACATTTTACACTGGAATAAAATACAACAAAGTAAACTTGGCTATGTGGACAGGATCCAAAAGCTGCCCAAAGCACCACTGGCACTGCAATAACTCACAGTGCTGGGGGGTAACATTAGCATTAGTAAGAAACAATGAAAACCTCACTAACCTCAGATTTAAGCACTGAAAATAAGGTGATTTGCACCCACACTTTAAGTTACATGATTAAACCCTATAAATATTTTTATTTAGGAAACTTTGATTACTTCTAAAACACGGTCATGTTAAATGCTTCCATTTAGGTTTAACTTTTTAGATGCTTATAAAGGACTAGTGAAGATGTAAGTGGTAAAACATTTTTTGTTAGAAACTTCTCCATTTTTTAGAAAATGGCAATTTTAATTTTGAAAAGCTGTGGCAGTTTCTTTGTTACAGCTCACACATACTAATTTTTACACAATGTAAATGATTACCCAAGCACCATAGCACTTATGGCTTGGGATGAAGAAGCTGATAACACAGCCCCATGTAGCTCTTACCTGTGCAGCTGTCTTCCTCTTGGTGACTCTTCAGTGCTTAAGAAATAACTGTGTCCAAAAGAGGAAAAAAGTTAAAAATCAGTTTGGTAAACTGCCTGATTTAGGTAGTGTTTAGAGAAGTGAGAGACACCAAAAGTAACATTTTAAAAAATTAAGTATATCCATGAAGATCAAATACTTATATATAAACCCAAGTTCCAAGATTAAACTTAGATCCAATACACAGATTAGTTATTTCAGAAGCTACAAAATTTCCTGTTAAAACTGTGATGAAAACAGGATCTCATGGTTTTAATTCCTGTGATGCCCAGGAGCTCCAGTAGCAACCAGAACACCCCTCTGCATATTAAAAATACAGAAGAGAAAGTTTCTGCTTCACTCCAAGAGTTTGCAATATAAACCCGAGTAGCAGACAAAGGTCACAATGAAATTATGTAATGTATTACAATAAGTCTTATGAGATCTGAGAGCCTTTTTAGCTGTAAACCAACTTTTTCTTCTATCTACTTTGCATGGGTGGAAAGGGACTTTGCAAGAACACCAAAACAAGCCCTTGGTGTTTCCCTCATGAAATCCCCACAAAGTTTCTGCCTGTTGGGAGAAGGAGGCCAAGGCAATCCCTCAAGTGTCTGAGACAGCCCATGGCACACCTGTCACCTCTCTGCAGCCTGACTGCATCCAGACCTCATTTTTACCCTGGGCCTTGCAGAAGTACCAGGAAATTCTCTGTGGATATATTTTCAAAACCCATAGAAAGACTTGTAAAAAAAGGGTTTTCTCCAGTACCAGTGGAAAAGATGCGACTTACTGCAGCCTCAAAAAAGTTCCTGTTGAAATATCATTTATTTTAAAGCAAATGAGAATTAGATATGCTTGTGTATTTTTTGACATGGACAGATAAAAGTGAAAATTAAGCAAGATCCACTGAAGTCAGGTTGTGTTAGTTCTAAACACCTCCCCAAAAGCACCAAATATGCATTGCATTTCCTTCCACTCTATCACTAAGATGGGCTGTGGAAAGAGTTCTCTGTGGGTGAGAATCAGGAGCTCTGATAATCTCTACAAATAATTTGAATTTATGAAGTTGGATCAGATCCCCAAAATTCTGAGACATCATGAACTAAAGGTGTGATATTTTATCAAGTACTAAAAATTTGTTATGACTTCTTATCTGGATTCCAGGAAAGAAGTTACCAAGATGTTATTACTGCTGCACTGTGTGTTGACTCCTTTCATTCTGAAAAATACAGAGTCAAGTGATATGACAGTGTGATTTTTTCCCTCTGCATAAAAAAGCATTTAGGAAAAGAATGGCAGATGAATTGTCTTAAAATTGCACCTTATGTACTCAGGTGTGTCAAAGTTATGGTAATGCTCCAAAATGAAAGAAATATTGTTGTTTAATTTGGAGTTAAATGGATTCAACTTTAATAACTTGAACATTTTTATGAAAAAAAGGAATAGTGCTTACATCTTTTGAGTATTTTCATCATATGCCAGGATTTTGATAACTTCCCAGTTCCCCGATGTCAGGTGTCTCACACTGATTTGTTCACTTTTAGCCTGTTGAGAGATGGAAAACATTAACTTTCACCCTGCTACATTCTTCTTTGCCTAGCAGGATTGCCTGCACATGTCACTACTGATTACAGCTTTTTAAACTTTAACATGCAACATAACATCTTTAAACCACAAACCCCATATTTTGACAGGCCTGAACTTCACTTATCCTTTCCCTCCCACCTATATGCCTTTTCAAGTCATTAAATAATCTCAGTTTTCAGCACAATTTTTCTTTCAGTTGCCCCATGTCAACAAACAAAAGAAGAAATGCAAGTAAAGCCAACTCTGGCTGGAAGTTGCAGCAGACTCTTCATCAGACACAGGTTAAAATCAAAAAACCCTAAGTGAGAAGCTTATCTGAGGGTGTTTCCTAGTGCAAAAGGTAAAATCATGGCTCAGTCTACTGAAGATTAAAACTTCAACCCTCACAGCTTGGACACACTTTATGTGGATTTTTCTATATTAGGGTTATTATGCTTGGCCTGGATAAAGATATTCTTAGTTTTCAAATTCAAGACAAACTTTATAAAGAAAAGAGACGACATCCCAGAGGTGATACTCAGTGTTTACAAGGCCTACAAAAAGTCATAAAGACAAAAACGTTGGCCTTTTTTTTTTAAATCCATGTATTTCTGAACTGTGCCCTGAGCTCCACATCAACAGCAGCAATAACCAAAAAGAAGCAAATGCACAAAGATACCCTGTGAGACATGTTGTGAGCTGACAAGGCAGAACCAAGTCCCTGGGAACTGATCTGATTCCTAACAGATCCACAAGGAAAGAATGACACAGCAACTCTATGTCAAGCCTTGCAAGTACCAGATGAAATCAGGATATTGTGCTAGGTGCTGTACATATGTTTATGATGAGGGCTCCCTGTTCAGGAAGATTCTGATATTCAGTGCTGTCTCCAGGAATGATTAAAACACATATTAGTGATTTATTGTGACTATTTCTTCTCTAGAGAGAGAGAAGCTGCAACTGCTGAAAGAGATATTTAAATATGAAGATCACAGAATCTAGCAAGAAACAGCAATAAAAAGTGCAGCCAAGTGTTACTAAACATGGTTATTTTTCAAGGTTACAGCCATAATACATAATTTATGAAGCTTGAAGAAAGTCATCCCCTTGATCCATTAAAGTTACTTTATAATTCTTATTTTGTGGTTGGAAAAAAAAGAGATTTTCTAGATTTGCAAAACTCCATGAAATAAATGTCTAGATACATAAGACATGATTCAATCCCATTTTGAGATTAGTTTCTTTTAAATATTTCATAAGTTACTAAAAGCATTTGAAAACAATAAACCACACATCCAGCCCACTACATTCATACAGTAAATAATCTATGATAGACAGTAACCTTTCAGACAGTAACTTCTCCCTGCATAAAGATTTAATTAGATGTCTCTGCTAACATGCTTTGTGTCATTGACACATGCTTTTCTGAAGTGCAGCCAAAGAAATGCAGCCTGAGAAAGACCAGCATTTGTTGTAAGATTGAAAAATCAGCATCAGTGATTGAATCAAAGCATGAAAATCTGCTTCTTTATCCCTGCAAGTCCACATTGGTCCTGTTTGAACTTTCCTGCACATGAAAGCTGATTTCTGTCAATGGGCTGATGTCTCTACTGAGTGGCACCAGAGAAGGAATGAGAATCTCAGTGCCAAATTCCAGAGTTATCCTTTTCCATCACGGAAATGCTGTGACCATCTGGGTACTGGTGATCTGCTGACTGCTTTAAATTCTGCAGGGCACCTGCTGTGCTGCTGTGGCTCTCACAAGGTGTGACAAACGTCTAATGTGACAAAGGGCTTTATGTGCAACGGTTAATATACTTTTTATGCCTCTATGTTTGCTTTAGAAATAATGGACAATCAGATTAATGCAGTGTGTAAAACACATCATATAAACATATTTCCTGCCCTTTACTGCTCTGTAGCAGCCCCATTACCACGCAGAATGTTGCTTACTGATGAATAATGGCTGATACATGGGATATCACATTTCCTTTTTCTCAGGAGCAGCTACATGCTTAAAGCCAAATTTGTCATTGGTGATACCATTCAGATTTGTTTATTCATGCTGATGGCAGGCAAAATAGAAGTATTTTTTAGGTTTGGAGCTGTGCAGTACTCAGGGCTCTAATTCTGCCTAAAAGGGACAGAATATTAAATTCTGAAACATAAGCTTGACTTTAAACGTTATTCTGCAGGAATTAAAAAATGTGTTCTGGAATTCAAACATGTGTTTAAAAGTAGGCATGTATTTAATTAGCTCACTGAATAGGAGTGGGCTTGGTCTTTGCTTAAACATTTTCCTGGACTTTTTAGTAGCAAGAAATGTCAGAGCCTATAAGGTTAAGACAAACTTGATTGTATCTGTAACATCCTTGGGAATGTTGCAAGTGAACTTTCAGATCCGGATCACTATTATTTCATGTATTTTAAAGGTATTTATTCATACTGTGAAAGATACCAAAATAGGACTTGATTGATGTGTTGGTTTTGCATTGGAGCCACCCACAGAAGTGATTTTTTTCTGAGAGGAGCTGCTGAAACTTCCTCTGTGCCTAGCAAAACCAATTGCTGGCTGGCTTTGAGAATAAGCCTGTTAATAAGCCAATTAAAAACTCATCCACCTCTGTGAGATTCACAAGTTAAAATGAACAAATGCCGGGAATTCTCCCTTTTCCTTCTGGCCTGGGAATGGGTAACAGGGCTGGCCTGGCTTTCTTTTAGTTACTGTTAATAAAGTTTTGAGCCTGCTTTGCCTTCCTCCTAATACTATCTCACAGCAGGAAATGAGTAAGTATATTCTAGTGGGTGCACTGGCATTTGGCCAGCTCTAGACCCACCACAACTGACTAAATGGTTTTCCTCAGATGTGAATTTTTATGTGGTTATTATATCAATACACCTTTACCAGACTGTCATCTGAGTTACTGTTTTCTTTAGGAAATAGAATTTGACATGTCTGTGATCCCTTTTATCTTCACTGACTCTTTCCTGATATATTTACTCTAATGAATGAGTATCTTTGTTCTTGTTTCTTCAGGTTAAATTGTCATTAGAGTTCTTTTGTTCTTGTTCTGTCTGCAGTGCACTGTGAACATATTTCAGACTTAATAGTGTTCATACCAGAACACTGTCATAAAGGCAGATAACAGAGCTGCCTGGCACAAATCTGCTATTTTGATGTTTGGGTACCTTGGTAATCCCTCCTATGTCATATGGCTCTGCTACAGCACCTGGATTAATGCTCTGATGATTTAAATAGATGCCTTGGAGTGTTCCGTTCCAGGGCATAATTTCCTTTATTAGTTCATCACAACTTCATACTGGTGACCTTCAAAGTCACACAGCAAATTTATCTTCTTTCAGATTCTTCTTTGGAAAAAGTAATGACCCTGGGAAATGGAAGCCACTGAAAAATGTTGCAAAGGGTAATAAAAGTGTCCTAACTTTCACACAAATTTTAAGTTTGGGTATTGCCTCCCTTTACTGCTCTTTAAGAGCAGGTTCTGAATAGACATTTAAAATTATTTGTTATTTAAAAATATGCATATATAGTGTATTTAGAGAAGGTAAAATTAATGTTTATTCTGGAAGAAGCTATAAATACGTCCCACTGCACTGAGAGACAACCTGGACAGGACAAACGACCATGACACAAGTGTTCTGATTAAACTGAAGTTCAGGCCTTTGCCTGGGCCACAATAAAAGTCCCAGATGACCAGATATCCCAGTATGATATCATAAGTAGCCTGAGCAGAGCATACCTGCACAATGAACATGGCTATGTGGTGGAACTCGCCGCGGCCGCCCTGCTTCACTGGCACAGTCATGAAGAACTTACTGCCATCCTTGGAGAAAACGGGCTCTTCGTTCTGTAAGTGTAACATTGTGTTAGTCTGGCACACTTCTCATTACACTTCTTAACAAAAGATCAGCCTAAATTTTTTTGTCTCCTTGGTTTTGCTGCGCCCAGAATTCAGTTGGAGAAAACATTCTTAGGTTTTAAGTATATTCTGCTAATTTTAACAAAAACATGGTGGCTAAATCTGAATATAGTTCATGCCATGCGCAATCCTGTCCTAAAGCGTGGGTTACAGCCCTTGCAGAACTCTCCCTCACAATAATCTCTGGTAATTACCTCTGGTACTCTCATTCCTAATGCAGGGGGACTTTCCAGGACAGTGTCCTTTACAGATATACAAATAATGACAGAGATAACTCCTACTGCTACTCCTAACTGAGGAGGAGAACAAAAGTTTCAATGGTTTGGACTCACTGAGCGCATGTTTAACACCCACTGATTTTGATAAAATTGTATGGAAAAAATAAGCACATTGAAGTGATATTCTGAATCAGGGTTTTATCACAAACTGCAGCCTGATGTGATACCATCTCTCCATGTCTAGCTTTGCACAGAAATATTAAAGGAAAGGGCTTCCTATAAAAGCATAGGGTTTTTTTTGTTAAAATGATTTCTCATTTGCACATTGCAAAATGAAGCCTGAAATGTAGTTTAAATGGAATGTGTTTCATCCAGTTATTGGACAGTTCTTCTGAAGCTATGAAAGTGGAATAATTGGCTGACATATTATTTAAACATATTGTTCTGGGTATGAATTTAGAAATACTTTACTTTCTCATTCCAATTATAGCCCATATGACCTCTAATCTTTGAACTCCTGCTTTAATTTGGTGAGATAATTTTTAAATCAGAAACAAATCACAGTAAGTAGGACATGCCTGGAATGAGATTCATCTGGTCTGTCTTCCACCATCCCAGACGTGGGCAGTTAATCAGCAGTTCATCTAAATGCTTACTGAACTGAATCCAGACAGACCAGAAACTGAAGAGAATATTGCCTCCAAAACCCTCACAGGTGTCTCAGGATTTTATTAGCTTATAAAATAACACACAGTTAAATAAAAATGACAATGAAGCAATTACGCATTATGCACCCAGAAATAGCATTTGTACTGTACCTGTTTAGGAAGCCACAGATCTGACTGCATTTCATATTTCTAAAAGAAAAAAAATAGGAAAAAAATAAAATTGCTTTTATGGAATAGCTATAGATAAAAAATATTTCCCACATTCAGCAAAAGGTCTCTAGCTACTTAATGGGTTTTTTTTCTACTGTGTTACAATCTCCTTATCTCTTTGCTGGCACTTGCATTGAAACAAATGATAATTTAATTACAAAGTCAGCTGCTTTATTCAGAGTTTTTGGTAGAACACCACAGGGGAACTAAGAATGCCATTTCAGTCCTTTCTGATTAGCTATCAAGAAGCTCTGCACAGGCAGCTCTATTTGTTTTTTACCTCTAGGCATCATCTGACAACTGGATATTTTAGGTCCTTCATCAACACTGGGCAAACAGCCAGAATCAAGCTCAAATTGTGAGACCTTTTCAAATCACAATCCTGTGTTTTAATGGGTCGTAGTGTGGCATTAGTGATGAGAGAAAAAATAAAAACAAATTATTGAGTTTTATTGTTCATACTCATATTTCACATCATGCCATTTGAAAAAAAAAAAAACCAAAACAACCAAATATCATGCACCCATTGCTGGAAAAAAAAATATAAAACACATCAACTGCTGCAAATTGTCATAGTCACAGTGAAGTAATGAAAATTTATTAGCTATAGAAGAATCTGTACATATTTGGCCCGAAAAATGAAAATCTGTAGCAATTGCAGCTGTTGGCTTTATACATGCCTTTTTGAAACTGAGGATGTGTGCAACTTCCCGGAGAGAAAAAAAAAAAGGTTTACAGCTGAAATCAAATGGTGTGATACAATGCTAAATTCTCACAATATTTAGCCTTTCCTCATCTATTAGTGATTTTAAGAGCATCACCTTATCCCAGAGGGTGCAGTGTAGGAACCCTCCAGGATGAGCCAGGACTGGGCTGTGCTCACAACAGTGAGAGTGCATCACAACCCTTCCTCAGCCTCCTAAAAATGTCCTTTCCTGCACTGTAAGTATTCTGGAGTGGGACTTCTCAGTCTGTCTCTGTTACATTATGTCCTGGATTACAGCTCCCTGGATATCTACTTCCAACAAGTTCAATTCACCTTGGAGCACATAAAGGTTTCCGTCTCAGAAGCAGCTGCAGTGGTTCAGGACCAACTTTCTTAATAAAAAGACAAAATGCTCATAGGCAACCAAATCTCCATGGCCACAATCTTAATCCATACTTTGGGGATTCATTCATAGTTTCTGAGTGAGGAAAAGCACCCAGCAGCAAGCAGCAAAAGAAGAAGAGGGGCTTGGAAATAATCTCTAACACTTCAATATGACTGACTTCAGTAGCAGACACTGATGGGAGCCTTTTGACTCAGAGGCCAACATTAATCACTCATAACCATTTAGACTGCCAAATTATACCCTCTGCTTTGGAGCATCTGTTAGTACTGATATCAGCATGTATAGAAAATATTTATACTTTTAGCTGGTTCTGGGAAGAGATTGTGACTCAGAATGGGAAAGCAGCCAAATGCATTCAAGATGCAAGATTGACTGTGAAAATGGGGAGATGTAATGCAGGAGTGTCAGAAGTCAAAGTCTGGGTCCAGGGGTGGAATGTGTCTGGATTCAAAGAGAAAAATGTGTTTCAGTTTGGCTTACATTCAAAAATGAAATATCCCTGTTGCCTTTCAATTTAGTTTTTTTTTCTTAAAGTTATTTAATTCTGCAATCAAATTTGAAGGAGTTATAAGAGTTTACACCTTTTCCTTAAGTGTATGGAAGCTGTGAGAGACAGAAAGATCTAAAACGAAACTCTGCAGGGGGAGAGAGGAGGAAGCAGTCAGCTGAAAATATCTGTCAGAGGAAAAGCTTGTCACTGCTCTAGCTATATCCCAAGTACATGATGTTCAGCAACTGCAGCTTCCAATGGAGCTAATGAATGAACAAAGCTTAGTAATTCTGAAAATGTCACTCAAAGTTGCTAACTGCATGAACTCATTTCACCACATTTGGAATTTTCTCACATGCATTTCCTCCCTGTTGACTAATTATAGTCAGCTTGCAACTACTGCATCTGCAAACTGATTTCCAAATATCTTTTTCTGAATATGAAAACAAAATGCAGAAGAAACCTTGAAAAGAGACCTTGGGAAAAAAAACCAAAAAAACAACCAAAAAACCAAACAACTTACCCTGGTACAAGCTCCAGTTGTGGTTTCACAAACTGTAAGAATGGAGATATTCTGAGCTCTGTTTAACCATCTCACCACAGCCTTGGTGTTGCTTATCCATTTCACCATGGTGATATAATATTCCCTAAGCAAAGCATTTGAAAATACAATGTTCAGATCATTGATATTTCAGATTTGACTTTAGGAAAAAACCCCCATATTCAAACGCTGAATTTGTACTGTATGACAGTGCCAGTACTAAAGGATGGAGAAAATAACCCCAAATGTCCAGCATCTGTGTTCCAACAAGTGGGATGGCTCAGTCCTTCAGTGTGATGTTCCCCTGGGAAATTTTTGCATATATATACAAACTTTACCAACTGTGAGACATATGCTTGCAAATACACATGAACTGTGTACTTTCCAGCCAGCTTAGAAACAAGCACTGAATTCCAACAGAAGCCAGTATTTTCCTACAAAAAATAACTTCAGATGACACACATTTTTGCAAAATAATCCAGTCCTACTGCCAAAGGAAAAAAAAAAAAGGTTTTATAATATTAGAGTTTATATTAGAGTTCAGCTAGACCCCACTTCAAAATTGTAAAATAATAAGTATTTTATAACAGGACTTCTGGAGAAAAGGGAGGTCTCTCTAACTATCAGTGTGTTCCTGTTTCTGTTTTAACAAACATCTCATAATATCAGATTATGACAGCCAGACTGACTGTCCCTCAACACCCCTGGCGGAGCACATGAGGCTTCCCTTGGGCTGGTGGTATGGAGGATTTGCCTCCCTCCTCCCAAGATCCTGCTGGGCTGTCAGGCTGGGGATGTTAAGAGAAGACCTGTTGCACTCTGTCATCCCAGCCCAGCAATCTCCTTCCCTCGTCCCCTGCTGGCAGCTCTCACAGTCCAGCTGAGTTATGTGTAACAGTGGAGTCAACTTGTCTGGAAAAAACTCAGACCCCCTTTAAAACAAGGGGCTTAGCTTGAATATAATTAGGCTTTTAATCTATTGCTGATAGAGATCTCATTACTCTTTGACAACAGGCTTTTAATTATACATTCAAAAGGCTCTTTGCTAGATCAGAGATGCTGAGCAACACCAGCAGCAAAGCTGCACACAGGAGAGGCAGGAGACAGGAGTGCACTGCAGCTTCACCCAGCCTGGTCCTGTGCTTGCAGAACAGACCTGAACAACCCAGCATGCAGATTCCTTTGGCTTTCATATTTGACTTCTAGTAAAACAGGTATTTTCACAGCTGGATACCAGAATAATAAATAGAAATGGGGACTTCAAGTGTGTTTTGAACCTAATATTTACTTTTTTTTTGTTTAATCTTACTGAGGGGCAAAAATGTATGCACAGGTAAAACAAGATCTACCATGACACCAGGTGACATAAGCAGGAGAGCAATCAGTTTGTGTCTCCAAGCTTCTCAGGCTCTATTGTACACACGCCACTTCCAAGAGGAAAAATTAATTGCATTCTGGACAAAGGACTGAAGCAAAATATAAAATGATGTTTGTCACTGAAGAAAACATAACTGTACACATGAAATGGAAGCACCAAGGGGGAAACAGTAATTGCATGAAATACAACCATGTATCTGAGGGAAGATTGTCAGGCTTTTTGTAGCATTAATAGTGCATAGCAGGTGGCAAATTTTTCTACAGAATGAAACTTTCAGGAGTAAAATTTACAAGTTATCCCTATCTTTATATCACAACAGCCTGAAGAGGACTTGGGAAATATTACCAAGCACCTTTACAGGATCCCTAAAAGAAGAAAATGAAATTTTCATTGAATTTATTAATTGAATTTTTCACTGAATTTATTCAATCTTACATCACGTTCCCAGATGCTCTAAAAATCAGGGAAACAATTTTATGTCTGCAAAGGTCCTACACCAGACATGATTTGGGACAAGTTGAGAATCTGAATGTTACTTTTTGTGGTTAACTAACAGAACCTCTTTCCCCTTCCCTTTGCCCCTCCCTTCCCATTTCTGTGGTTTCTCTGTGTAGGAGTGAATCTCTCCATAACAGCAGATGGTTATGACATGTATAATTATTTCTAAAAATAGTTTAATAAATAGCCTATAACTACTTCTAAAAATGTTTCTGCCCTGAAAGATCCTTAAAACTATATGTGATAATGAATCATTCAATTTCATTCTGAAAGACTCTCATGACCTATTTACTAATAACTCCATAATGAAAGGGTTAGAAACACACTGAAATGAACTGACTGCTAAAGGTAGCTGCTACTTTTACTAAAAAACTAATACTTTAGGAAAAAACCCCTCCCAATCATTACAAACTTCAAAGATTTTCACTCTAGGAAAGCCTGGTTAAAGCACATTGTTCACATCTCTATATATATTGATATATGGACATATATGAGTTGATGACCAGTGTGAAGACTGTTACTGAAATCCCGAGTCAAATTCACAATTTACAGTAAAACTGGCTAACAAATATACAGTCTTTCTAAGTTTTACAGCACAGAAATTATACCTTAAAAGTTAAAATTAAGAAGAAACGAACCTTTTTTTCCCCAAGTTTAAGTAGATTTACTCAGTCTTCTCATGTACAAGCAAGGCAGAATTTTTATCAATTGAACAACAATACCTTTATAAAGAACTGGCAAAGAGATTTGGCTTCAGTTTCAAGAAAACAAAAGAAGTTTTAAGATACTAACATTAATATTTGAGTCTACTATTACTTTCCATCTGCTGAGGAGGCAAAATGAATCTGAAAGCCCTGAAGTGAAACCATAACACCTAAACAACATTTTCAAGATTATCTTTTTCTTGGGGATCTTTTCTTACATGTTGCTTTCTTGCTTAACTTCTTTGCACCTTCTGACACTTAAAGCTCAACCTTAATGTCATCAAGAAGAGTGAAGATGCTGATCTTGATGGCAAGAAATCTCTTTCAGATCTTAGAGCAATGTTTTAATTAATGAAGGATTATCAAGCAGCAGCAGATTTTATTAGGTTTTTCAGTAGTGGCCCATCAATAGAAAGAAAATACTTCAAAATGCTCAACTCATTCAAAATAATTTCTCTTACTAACACAATCAGTAAGCATTCCAGTTGACACTAATAACTGCAAGGCATAATTCACTATTAAACTATTCCTGCAATAAATTAGAGTACCTCAATTTATGTAGAAGAGAGCAACACCAGCCTAAGATTGTTTGTAACAATTGTGAATACCACTGTTAACATCCCGATTTTTTTGGGAACAATCACCATAAAACATTTCACCATGAAATGATATACCTTGACTTAAAGCTGTCAGGTGGCATCAGTTCCAGGGTATGTGCTGGTCCATACAGATTAACTACAAACAGCTTTACTGTGGGGTTTGTTTGACCTGCCTTTGGAAAAGAAAAAATAGGAGTTTTAGAGGCACTGAATCAGTGACAGCTAAGCAGAGTCATTTGTTAACATAATTCAGTATATTTATAATAACGAAAAGTTATTAAAGTTCAAGTATCTTAAATCTGAAAAATTAATTTCATAGCCATATGAATCACACAGATAAAAATATGAACTATTGAGTAATTCTCTCACCACCCTTTACTGATGGAAGACCTTCCTGTGCAGAACTTTGTCTAGATCAGTGAAGTCAGCTACCAAAACACAGTCAGTTACTAAATGTGCAGGTAAATCCAGCCTCCAGCTAAGCCTTTTGCAGATGCTGTTGTTCCTTCTTCTGAAAACCTGCACTACCTCAGTCTGGGACAGCATTCCTCCTCTCCAGCCTCTCTTTTTCTTTACCATTTTCCCTCAGTCTTCTTTCCCTTGTTTGCTGAGCTGAAAATCTCAATTTCTGGCCTGCACCAGGAGCCAGCTGCTTTGGCAGGCCAGCTCTCAGGGAAACAAAATGCTTCTGGTGGCTAAAGGGGAATAACATGGCAGTTTGATAGATACCCACTGGGAAGAGTCTGATAAATCTTGAGGATCTACAGGGAGGTGGGAATCATCCTTCTCCTGTAACATGGCTCATTACTAAGGGATGCTCCTGAGATGAAGAGAAAGCAATGGAAACAGGAAGAAAGGCTCTGGAGGGCTGCAAGGAGGTGCTACTGGTCCCACATCCCTGTCCTAGACATGCCACCCCCAAGTTTCAGTTTCATATCACAGGAGTTACACTACATAACACCCTTGGGATACAAACATGAAGTGTGTTCCTCAGTGGGGCTGAGCCCTGTTTAATACTGGAAGGAAAAGGTAAAAATCACTGATTCTACAGATTTACTATTGTATATGACAAAGATGTATACTTGGCTCTTCACAGGCTGAAATACACCCCCAAATTCCTGTTAGAAATTGGGCTTATCTCAAAATAAAGTCCGAATGCTGAATCCATTCATTTCTGAGTGGTATGGAGGACAAGGAAGTGGCATTTGTGTGTTTATAACACTGCTAGGAAACTAAAAAGCTTTAAAAACGTTTTTTTTAAAGAATACAGTCTGTGTGTATGACATGTACACAGACACAGATAAGCATGTTCCAGTGCTCACAAAAACATGTGTGTTTCATTTTATTTTTAAATCCTAGTTATAATTTCCTCTGATGGCTGCACTCTATAATAAAGACCAAATCTTTTTTGTAATCTCTGTTGCTACACCACCAGCTTCATTACCAATTAATGATGTTTAACGAGGAGCTAAATTTGTATTAAATGGAGACATTAAATAAAGATAATGTTTTTTCATTAATGAGATTACTGAAGTAGTATTGTGCATCACTTTTATGCTGAATTGCTAATGAAATAATATTACTCCTTGCTCATTTACAAAGCTGACTTAAAAATATCCCTTATTTTTTTCTTTGCTCTGTCACTCAAGGCATTTTGCCAATGCAAGTAATATAAACTACCCCTAAAATTACTGCTGTTTCATTATTTCAGAGTATTATTTCATAGCACAAATATATTCTATTTATATAATGTATGTTATTGTTTCATAGTACCTGGTACAGTCTAACTGTTCAGCCTTTAAGAATAAAGGTTCATCACCAAAAAGCAGTAGCAGGAATAGCAAGGTAACAGGAATATTTTCTAAAGCTCTCAATAAACCTCCCCTGAAATGCCAGAGGAACACCATATAGGTGGACCTGTCAGAAAGGAACCCAGACACTTTGTGCAAGGGCTGGATAAACTGATCAGCTGGAAGATCAAAACAGCAGATCTGGAGGCACCTCAGAAAATGGGAAGTGATTTCAGGCATTTCCCCTGTCTAGGCTGTTCTTTCACTTTCCAAAACAAATCTAAAAAAAACTTCTCTAAATTTTCTAAAACACTGACAATTCTAAATTTTTTTTTCTCTTTTTGGTAGCCACGAAAATATGTTACTGTGGCTTATTTTATTCAATACCAGTCTGTGACATTTATTAACAACAGCACAATCTAGTGAGATCTCTGTATCTGTGAAGGAACTTGCCCTGAGCTCTGCACACAGAGTGTCTGACTCCAGAGCAGCTGGGGCTGGATCTTTTTCCTACACAGTCCTTCAAATGCTTTACCCTTCTCTCTGAGGTGCTGGATTGATTTACCAAGCCAAAAATCAGTGATGAAATTACTTCAAATTAGTTTCTCTGCTGTCTCCTCATATGATAGTTTCTTTTCAGGTATTATAATCTACCAAAAAAAAAAGTAATTATCATTTCCTGAAAAGCATCATGAACAAAACCAGCCTCTGTAACTGTCTGGAAACACTCTTTCCACATGGCTGAATATTATCAGTGAACAGAGAAGAGGAGGTGGGGGTTGCATTCCCACTCATCTTACCTTAGGATATGGATACTGCTTTCCCTTTGGATACAGACCTCCCGTGAACCTAGGAATAACCATGCTGGGCACCAGAGAGTCGTTTATGGTCAGGAAGGCCAGTCTTTCCCCGTCTGGAGACCACCAGTGGGCAATGTGGGAATGAAGAAGCTCCTCTGCAAAACCAGATTTCCTTAGGATCCATAAAAAACCTCACACATAGTGTCCAGCTTGTTCAGCTGGCACCAAGTTATTCTCCCTGTGCCAACTTGAAATGTGTCTCTTGTAATTTCAGTAATTTCACATCATCCTGGCTTGAATGGTTGGATAACAAGGAACATTGAAGGACCAAGCTTTAAGCATTTTCCTCAAATACATACTTTCACTAACATCAGTAAATCATCCAAATGTGAAAGATGATTGTTACTGACATATGCTTAGTTCTATTGTATTCCAATACGTGTGTTTAGTTAAATTTTAAATAATTTAAAATCATTTGGGGCTTTGGGGTATTTTTGGGATTGTCAATTTTTTTTCTTCTTTTCTTAATATAGAACTTCAATGTATCTGATTTCCCTGAGTTGTGGCACCTGATAACATGCAGGTCTTCACATAGTCATATTTATGTAATCATTTTTGGAGTGCAATATTATGATTTTCTTGTCTCAGTCTAGTGGACAACTTTAATTCTTGGGAAGTTCAGTTCTTCTGGAGTGAAACTTTCTGAAAATCTGAATCAAACTTTTTTTTTTTAATCCAAATTTTATTTGCTTTCTAAATGAATCCAATTCTACAAGAAGGAATGTCGCTCAAAGTTTTCTTACATTTATTGTCATTGTATATCACAGTCAAAAGAAACAAACCAGAAACAACCACAGACACAGAACCCAAATTCCTGGAATCCCAGCAGCTCCTGAGCAATTCTAAATTCTCCCTGTACAAGCCTTCTGCTTCCACTTGTGAAAACACTTAGAATATTCATTATGTATTTGATATGTTAGCCTGCTTAGTAAGGTTTTTATTTAAACCTGAAGAATTTGGCTAGAAAACTAATTGAGAATAGTGTACTAAGGGAAAAGGCCTGACTGCATACCTAATTTGAGAGACTATCTAACAAAACTACTTAAACTGTCAATAGAGACTCTCCAAGTTGCTAATTGGATTCTGAGGGTTCTGAAGCAGCTTAATGGGCTGAATTATCTAAGTTTAGGTGAAATGAAGCTGGGACCTATATTCAAAGTCATATATTCTGGGTCATGCTTCTCTCCCTGACTGGATAACTAAAACCTTTTACACAGGAGAAGAGCAGAGAACAAACGGTGAATATCAGATAGCAAAAAACCACAATTATGTTTGCTTTAAAATATTACTGTTTGCATTTAGACAAGGTTATTCACACAAAGAAAAGCTATTCCCAAATGCTTCAGAAAGGAAAATGCTAATAACAATCTCATGAAAAGATAAAACAAATGAGGTCAAAGGAGGAAGAGTGCTTGATTCAACTGAAAATCTCCCAACTTCACCTGGAAAATATTCAGCCTGCTCAGCTTCTGATGCTATTAAAAAACTGCTGAAAGTGGAGCAGTGTGTTCCTGTGCCAACAGACATTGGGGTTCTCCAGCGTGTGCACAGAGAACTCCTTCTCACCCTGACTTCATGGTGTTCAGAGTTGAGAAGGACTCACTGCCTGCCTGCAGCACTGGGAACCCAGCGATCTCTCTGCATGTCAGGAAATGCAACATCCTGCTTTGGATTAAAAAGCTTGGAAAATAATGAGCAAAGAAGGCTTCTTCACTAAAAGAAGGCTTTAGGACATGCTTCATGAGGAAGGCTTTGGGATCATCTCCCACAACACCTCAGAAACTTTCTAGTCCCAAATGAGACAACTTTTGCTTCTCCTGGCTGTGACTCTTATTAACTTCACTTTGTTTTAGCAAAAACTTGATACACTACAATGAGCTATATCTGCTTAAATTCTTTAATCTGCATCCTGTCATGTAAGATTTTAAGATTATTAAGTGCATATAAAATTATATTCCATTTAAAAAATGTTCTTTTGTTTTGAAACATGCTGCCACATTAAAAGATTTCAAAACACTAATGGAAACCTTGGAAGTGGGTAACTATCAGATACAGGCTGAGGGATGCAGATTACCATTTTAACTTCAGAGTTCACCTGGGCAGAGATTTGAAAAAAAAACCCTACAATGAGCTGTTTGCCCATAACTACTGCAATGCCAAGAGGTGTGGATAGACCATTTTTAAGCTGAAGTTCCATGCTGTATGGCATTAACACAATTCCTAAAAAAACTCTTCACACAAGAAAGTCTATACCTCAGGTGAATTAACATCAAGCTATTTATCTATAGAATACATGACTCCCATAGAAAGAGTAGATTAAATGTGTAATAATTTTAAGCTGTTTTACCAAGCTAGATAATCTGCTCCCTTTTAAATTTTTTTCCTTAAATCTATCATTATGTTAAAAGCATTTTGGGTGCAGAGAGAAATATTCTGTGGTACTGGCTGTAGAAGACAGACTGAGCTATCCCCCACTCAAATCTGGGTGCCCTTTTCTGTTGGGATGTTTTAACTGTAAATGGATCCTCACTGTTGTCCCTAAAAGCAGCTCTGAGCTCTTTCCCTGTTCACTTTTACGTGCTACCAAGAGTTCATTTGCTACATTCTGGTTTGAAATGAATTCTCAGAAAACACTGCTATATGCAAACCAGCAGCCAATACAAAGACTGAGCAGATACAAAGGCAATCTTGCAGGAAAATGAGAAGGGAAGGAAGCAAACCCATCCTCAGCATTTTCTGAAATGAACAGATTTGTGCTGTTGTTCTGTACAAGGACCTTGCAGCTGTTTTATAAACAGATATATTCATCCAGCTTACCTTCATATAACCAGTCTGTAATTCCATTAAAAATAATTCCTTCTTTTCCTGAGGATGTCAGGCGCAATGAGCTGCTCTTTACATCAGGCTGATAGTAGATGTTATTTTCAAATATATAAATCTGGATGAGGTAAGAGAGATGGAGAGAAAACCAACATTTTGGAAGATATAAATGAATGTTCAGCAATGAATACATAATTTCCTCAGGCTCAGAACAGTCTACAGAATAATTCAGCATGAGTTTGTACCAACATTGTCTTCATATTCCATTTTATTATAAAATTGGACAAACTAAACAAACTTTTAATACTTATGGCAAGCAAATCCTTCCTTTGAAATTGTCTTTCCAGTTGAAATATTCCTATTCATGTTAAAAAAATATTATTACATTCTTCAAAATCATACAGGAGACAAGTTTTATAACAGCTGAATGAATAAAGAAATTTATTTTAATCTGTTTTTCTAACTGTGAAATGAGACACACTTCTGCAAGGACATACAGCACAGTACATACATCATAAATATAAGTTACAGCTTTATATCATGGTGTGACAACACACTGGAGAAGCAAAAAAGAAATACCAGCTTGCAGTTAACTTTTCTCAGCTTGCTGATGACTTCTGACAGACACACCAACGTTTTACCTGAAGTGTACCATATAAATGCTCTTTATTTTTCAAGTCTGGGCTCCTCATCGTCCTTTTTCCTTCTTCACTGCCACTCATTAGCCTTGTCTGCTCTTCTTTCCCTGCTCACTTTGTTGCAAAGGGTATCAAGTTCACTCATTTTGTAAGGCTGAGCTCCAGGTTTCATGACAAAGTGCAATAAATCACAATGGCCACGTGTGCACTTCCGCAGCTTAACACCAAAATCAAAGCAACAGCAAGATAATGCACCACCTCAATTCACACTGAGAAAATGCATCTGTGACAGGACTAAAGAAGCCAAATGCCACAGAAGTTTTTGTTACACCATTTTAGCACTGTAAACTGATGATATACAGTGTCTCAGGGAGAGTAACAGGAAGGAAATATATTTCCACCAAAGACTATTTAAAAAGCCTAGTCATTTATCATTCTCTCATACTTCCATAATAAACGACTTATGGGAAAATACTAACCAAAGAGCAAAGTTTTATTATCACTATTACTGCTGTTCCCTTTGCTTCTAAATTACCATCTGAAATAGATTTACCTATGAGTCCCCAAACTAATGATTTTTAGCAGTAGCCACTTCATGATTTCTGCTGCAGAAAGCTATAAAGATGAGGTTTTTTACATACCATGAGCAATACAATGATTTTAACTATTACTGGGAACTGGGGATGACTTGGAAGTCCTTTATGGCCAGAATTCAAAGCTCAGCAGTGAGCTCAAAACTGAAGCAAAAATAGCTGAATCAGTTCGAATAATCCAAAATGTACTGAGCTTTATACTGGTACAGAGAATTTCTGGGAAGCTGATGTATCGCTCAACATCAACAGCAAAGGAAAACAACCATGAGAGAATGCTGCATGTATTGAAATAACATCAAGAAGAACTTCCTCTAAATGTGTATTTACATGCTAAAAATGCACTTTTATTTCTAATGTAAAAGAAATTAATACAAGCAAAACCAAGGTGTAGTTAACTGCTTATAAAATAATTTAGCCAAGTACTTGTTATTTATATCAACTAAAACTATTGCTATTAGACTCCATTACAGGTAGACTAAGTAGTGAACCACTCTAATGACTATTGCTTCCTATGAAGCAACTTCTTACTGAGAGCTGACAATTTCTTTTTATTTAAACAGCAGCTTTCAAGAGGTTACCAAAAAAGCCTACTTAGTCAAATGATTCTCTTTTATTTAATCTTCTTTAATTAAAATAAATCAATCTCGTTCATTTTTGAAGACCAGGAGTATGATTTTTGCTTCTCTCCCCCCTTTTCAGGCTGTTAGTGCTCTTAATCATGAGGATACCCACATTGTCTTGTCTCTGCAGTGAAAACTTTCATTTCAAATGATCAGTGACAAAGTACAGGATTAAGAATTACTTATTTTATGACTGAACCCTGAGAAGGTTTTTAATCCTGTTTTATACTTAGCAGGTACTGCTAATTCCATTTGACAGATCCCAGATAAGTAAATATCTCTGAAGGATACTCACTGTTGTGCCACTGATTGTGGCGGTATCATCTTTATTCCTCATTCACTTCATAAAACAGCTCTGTCTCCATCCTAAACCAGTTCTCAGTCACCCTCTGAACATCCTCACAGTCTTAGTCTACTCTATAATCCAAAGTTTCCCTTCTTTCCTCATCACTCCTGACACATGTTCTTTCAACTTTGAAAGCTGCTCCAAAGCCCCATTTTTTTCTTGAATGTACATATTGGAACATTTTAAAGTTCTTGAAAAGCTTCAAAGTCACAGAGCAGCTTTCTCCCTAGCAAGCCTTGAGCTCATTGATCACTTGAATTTAACATTAAGAAGGAAGAATTCATGTTCCTTTGCAGAACATCTATTAAATGCAACCATTCATGTTCCACAACACAACTAAAGTGCACATGGATGAGTGGCTGGAGCTCTGGCAAGAATGGCTCTGCACTCACTGCCTGCAGCATTCCAAAAGATCTATTTCCCCTGCCTGTAAATCATCTTAGAAAGAGTCACCATTATGGTTATGCATTTAATCTCATCTGTAATTTTGAATATTTGCTGTATTTCAGGAGGTGCCAATTTCCACAAGAAGCCCCTGGACTGCTGCGGGCACCAACAGAAATGCACCCTTCCCACAGCAACAGAGCCTGACCCCTGCAGCAAGGGCTGCATTCCCCTCCACCCCTGACCAAGCCAAAGGGCTCATCTGTAACTATTTAATCCATTCACCACTTGGAAATAAGGACTTGGGAGTTAAAATGTTGATGATTCTGCAGCAAAACAGGCGGCAGAGCTGCAGCAGGAGTGATAACATTACTGTGAAGGCTGCTTAGTCATGGCCTGAGAGGCTCTCACTTCTCTCTCAGTGAATGCAGGCAGTGGATTCAATTAAGCACAAGTACTTTGTGGAACCACAGAGCCCAATCTCCCAACACTTTGCAGCCAAGAAAGGCATTGCCAAAAGGCAGACTCACTGTGAATTCTTCTTCCCAGTATAATACTTGTAAGATACAAATCTACCTTACACATAGCTCTGAAATACTGAAATTTTAATAGATCACCCCTTGAAATTAATTCTGTTGCCAAGATTGTGAGTAGATCCTGCTTGCTTTCACCTTGTACTTGCAGATACAACACCAGCCAGCAGCTAAAGGTGGTGTCCTTTTTGAAGTGGCTTTAGGAGGAAAACACTGACTTTACTTTATGCAAATTATCAAGAGCCCACAAACTAAGAGTAGAAATAGAACTATTCCTCAGCTGAAACATGCAAAAAAATTCCAGCCCCAGAGGAAGGGAAGTCCTTTAATGCCAAGCCCTCCCCTCCCTGCACAATACCCGAGATCCTTTTCTTTGCTTCATGTATTTTTCTCTTTCTTGCTCAATTTAAAAATCATCAATGCTTTTTGATGAAACCTTCTTATTCTGCTTTATGCTACACTAACATTTATTTTCAATCTTTTTTTTTTTTCAAAAACACAGAGACTAGATGAAATTTTTTATTTTTTAAAAGGCAGCTGCTCCTGCTGATTACTTGCAGTACAAGAATACCTGGAAGTTGAATTTATGAGCCACAATTTGGTTTTCAAAATTGAGTAAAAGAGAAAAAAAGTGGCTGGGAGAGAACTCAGACAGCTACTTTTTCTATAAGAGAGACTGAAACTCTGAAACACTGCAAGGTAGATAACAAATCATGACCCTGGGATAAGAATAATTGATCAGAACAAACAAAACCAAACAAATCCTTGGAGCACAGTCTTGCAAACACATGTGCCTTACCTGACTTCAGCAAGCAGAACTAAACATATGCCCAAAAGTTTCCAGGAAGGGGACTTCACATACTTCATCACTTTGTATATTGTGTTTTGAGCAACATCACATAAACCAAGATTTCCCTTGCTAGTCTCTCTCCACTCAGGTATATGGGAGCAAGTAATAGGAAAAGGCTTTTCTTAGTATACACTTGGGCCTACTTACTACATCACAAGTACTAAAATGTTGACTGCAACTACTGAATCTTCCCAAACTGCTAAAAAAGGAGTTACTAACTGTGTATCAGACAGGTATTCTCAAGAATACATCAGTAGCTTTGTGCCCAAAAAGCTTTCAATGCTTTCAGGTATAATGATAAGAAAGTAAATTGAAAAAGGCACAAAGTGGAACCAGGATATGCTAGCGTATGTGGAAATTATTATTACACGTTTTTTAACCTCTTCTCTTCATGAGTATTCTTAAAAAATTTAAAGCAATTTTTAGCTGAGACCCTCAGCTAATAATGATGTAAATGGGGATAAATGTCAAAATCTACTGCCTTCAAAATTATGTGACTTTCTGGTTTCTTAGAGATTTTACACATCAAGTCTTAAACCAAATGGAGAAAAATTCCACAGAAATTCTTTAATTATTTTATTAAGTATTTTCCAATTAATGAAAAACACCTGCAAGAATGTTTTGGCTTAGTGAGATATTAATTCTTGGTAATGATCACATTTATTTCCACTGACTGTGAAGAATTTGAGGCCCTGCTTGCTCTAATATTCTACCTCAGCATTAATCCTCAGCACTAATCACATTCTTCCACATCTGGCATCCTCTAAACCATTTTTTCATAAACCTTCTTCTAAATTAATTCCTTCCAAAACACTTATTTAATGTTTGCAACATGTTTCACAATTACAGGATTTGCTTTCAGGCTGAGGTCTGGAGCAGAGCACCCTGTCCAAGTTAGCTGCAGATGGCAGACAGCTGTGAAAACAGAGACATCCACTCCCCAGCTGAACAGCAAACCTAGTGCCAGTAGCTGGAGAGGCCCCCCGTGTGTCTTTAATCATTTCAAACACTACAGGCAGAGAAAAGCTGCTAAATTACAGAAAAATACTCCCCTTTTTCCCTTTTGGTGCTCCACTGAAGCCTCCTGCATGGCCCATCCACACTGAATCCCTCCTGTGATTGCAGGGCAGCGTTTCAGTGCCAGCACGAGCCTGTTCTGCTCCAGCTGGGCAGCAGCAGAGCTTGCCCTGAGCTGCTGGGGGTCACTCTCACCAGTTTTTTTAGGTGGAAGAAAAGCAGAGCTGCTCTGTTCAAGCTGGAGGAGAGGAGACTGAGGGGAGACCTCACTGCAGCTACAGCTTCCTTGTGAGGGGAAGAGGAGGGACAGACATTGATCTGCTCTGTGTAGGGACAGGACCCAAGGGAACGGCCTGAAGTTGTGTCAGGGGAGGTTTAGGTTGGGTATTAGAAGAAGGTTTTTCTCCCAGAGGCTGACTGGGGATCAGAAGGCTGGAAGGAAAGAAATTGTGGAGTGTGGCTACAGGTATTGTTTGCCATTACATGGATTCAGCAGGATGAACACCTTGTTCAAGGAAAGTGTCAACCAAACTCTAAAGCTACAGAGCAGATGCAGCTGGAAAGGAAACAAAGAAGTCACCTGTATCTATAAATCTTTGGTTAGAAAAAAAATCTGTGCAACAAGCACTTTCTGTACAGGGGAGAGTTCTACCTGTGGTGCAAGAAAATCATCAGATTCTTCCACAGAATCTTGGATTAATAAATAGAAAAATAACTACTCCAATCTGGAACAACTTCAGCACTCCCACTTATTACCCCAGAGAATATGACAGTCTTCCTCACCTTTCACACTGAAAATATGAGCTATGACAAGACTAAGAAATTTCTGATTATGCCCAGAGGGAGACCTGCAGGCATTCAGGACATGCTTCTGCTGCAGAGCTCCTGCAGCTGCTAATGACAGCACTAAAGACATCGACCCAAGGCCTCCTCAGGCAGCCCAGCCCTGGCTGCATTCCTGTGTCACCCTGGCAGGGACACACAGCTCACCCCTCTGTGGCCAGCACAGGGGAGCTCAGAGCCCAGCACTCCATGGAACAGAGAGCTGAACTCCACTTGTGGCTCTCTGCAGAAGGGTGAGGACATTTCTGCTGCAGCAGCCACCCCGAGCCCCACACAGCGCGCCCGGCCCGGCGCTCACGCGGCCGATGGCTGCACCTCAGCACAGGCCCCGCCAGCCCTGCTGCTGCTTCCTCAGCGCTCTGCACAATCCCATCCCTTCTTGTGACACTGCCAGCCAATTAGCTGCATAATTAATTCTTCAAAAGCTTCAAGATGCTTTTCCGTCTGCGCTTGCCTCTTTCCATTTGTTCTGTCTCCTGTCTTACTATACATTGGGGGCAGCTGGATTTGGCCCTGGCTAGTCAGATCATGTTGTAATAAGTTAGCTGAAACTGCATTTTCTTCACGCAGGAAAAGCTCAATCCTTATTGTATATGTTCTATTTTATAGCATTATTACAAGTTAGATTAGCATTATCACTGTGTTAGATCTTATTGGCTGACAATACATTTACACTTAGTTCATTGGTCGGTACATGGTATTTTGCATATTTATCAAACTTCTGTATTTTTAGTTAGTTTACATACTTTTTCTACTGATTCTCATGGGACAGATTTTATTGTTTATACAGGTGCACTTGTTTTTCACCCTAGGAACAGATTGTTGTATTAACGAATTCTCATTTTCAAGACGTTTTAGTATGGGAACTTGTAAGCTATTGTTAACTTAGCTGAAGTAGAAGGGCCTAATCTATATTTTGTAAGACTTTTCTTTTATAACATTTTTACCTGTATGCAACAAGATCATTCACTAAGATTTCCACATGAAATACGTTTTTTCACTAACAACCATTAATACAAATAATCACCTATTCAGAAGCAGAACAAAGTCAAATAAAGAATATTTTCTTAGTTGCCCAGCAAATATTGTACTTTGCTCTTCAGAGATTAAACCATGACTTCTGCAGTTTCAGGGGCAGTGCTAAGTTTATACTGCATAACATGTATGCACACATATATATTGTATATATCCAAAGAGTTGTTGCCTTTTATTCTAGAACATATGGAAAGTCCAGCACAAGAAACGGTCTTGCATAGAAAAAAGAAATAAGTGGCAAAATAAATGAAATAATTAAATTTAGAATTATTTTAAAGTAATTTTTATTCTAAAAATGTGGTTTCAATTCCTACTGTTGCTTTCACTATAATTATGGAAAAATGAAGATATCCTTTTTCTTGTAAGTAATATTAGAACTGACTTTGGATAGCAGGAAGAAACTAAAATCAAAGCCCTGCATCGACATCGAGGCAATGTGGTTGCCAGTTTTCAACAGCTGCTGTTAAGGTAGCAAGTTTGGTTTTCATTCAAGGATTTAAAGTATTTGTTTCTACCTTCTGGTTCACAGATCTGAAAAATTACAGAAATAGCTCCACTTCAGAAATTTACAATTAGTTTTCAGCAATTTAAAAAATACTGCAACTCACCCATAGGATCTATCAATGCAATAGCTTTCAAATGAATACCTGGCTTGGTATTTTCTCTACCAACATTCAGCATCCTCCAAAGTTCTGATAGACAATTTTTTTTTTCTGAGAGCCGCTGATTATGTTATTTTTAGTCACAGTGTAATATCTGCTCTCTTCCAGTCCAAACTGAGCAAACATTTTCTTGTCATCTGTGATTTCACTTACTATACTCCTGGGACTCACAGACTTAAACTGAGATTGTCAGACCATTATTATACCCACTTACAGAAGATGAGCACCCCTTCCTAGCCTTTTTCCTTGCCAAAATCTTATTTACTTGAAGCAGATTCCTGCTGAAAAACAAGGTGTAGTTAAGATTATGTGGTTTGTGTGCCAACGCAACAACAGTGTAATCGCTATTTTTTCTTTTTTTTTTGCCTTTCACAGAAAAGATAAATGCTCATTTGGGGAAGAAAATATCATCCAGAAGGACTGGGCACACAGTGTTAGACAGGAACAGTTGTTTGCTGTACCAAGCTAGAAGTTCCATGATGGCAATCCAAACCTCCTGGCCTGTATCAAAGCTCCTCTGTGGCCAAGAGTCACAGGGCACATGGTGGAGAGAGCCACAGAAATCCTTCAGGGCTCTCTTTGGGAGCAGGAAAGAGGTGGCTTTTCCTGTGCTCTGTGCTGACCTGGGGGTGTGATGTCATTTGGACCATTTTTATCTGCAGCTGGAGACTCACAACTCTGCTGGCACAGGGGTCACTCAAACTGCCCACGGTCAGGACAACAGGTACACCCCCAGCCTTCCTGTGACAAGGCTCTGGAGTATTTCCAAATTAGGAGTTGATTTACTGCTCCACACAGGTGAACTGAACACACATTGTGTACAAAATCACATTGACAATCCACATTTCTAGGAGGTACTTTGCACTTTGTTGGAAAAGGAGCAAAATCAAGGTTTGGTGTCTGCCATTCTTGCCCACAGTAATCAGCTGTGGAAGAAGCTCCATGGTCATGAAGAGAACATTCACTCATTGAGAGGCAAGTGAAATGCAGGGTGGCAAACTACCACCCCAAACACTCATAATACATTTCACTAGTGGGACTGATTATCCTGCTGATGTCTTTGTTACAGCAGCCATCTCTAAAACCAAAGAGAATTATTATATTTCAGATAATATAAACCACAGGAAAGTGGCTTATAAAGCTTTCATAGATGTGAATTTTAGAAGGTTAGAATATTCTTTAGTCACTTAGTGAGTTACAATTACATAGACTTCTTCCAAAAGCCTTTTACTTTTTTTCCTCACATCTTACAAATTTTCTATACAGATCACATATGTTACAGGATGACAATTTCAAGGGAAGCTTTATGGGATTGTATTGCAAAGCAGCTTTATTTCCTATTTCTTTCACCTACAATACATCTGTAGTCTATTTAGGTTGTGAGCTCTCACAGACAGGATTGCAGACTACAATGTCTGATCTAGTTTGCAATACAGCTGCTTTGCAAGTGTCCAGGAGTGCATAATGGCTCTGATCTCTTCTCTGCAGATTTTTTTTTTTTCTTTTGCAGGTCAATCTGTACTGGTACAAAACTTTCAGAGCCATTCAGCTCTGATTTGCTCCAGCTCTTGCACCACAGAGCACTAAATTATGCAGGTGCTGGGCACCACAGGCACCATGAGCTACCTGAGCAATGCCTCGCAGTGGACAAAAATCTGCCCTTACGCGATCCGTGTTCCAAAAAACCATCAGACACATTGCAAATGAGGTGGAAACCAAATAATAGATAATAACAAAATAATTATAATTGTAAGCAATAAGACCTATATTCACTCTTAGGAGTACCAATTTTCTAAAGGTTGTGATTGACCTGCACAACAATTCTTTCAGAGGAAGCTTTCAAATGTTTAGCTTAGGTTGTAATTAAGGGAGAGGGGAAGTAGCTATTGATCAGTAGGAGACATAGAGACCTCAAAGCATAGACACCCCAATGTCATACACTACCTTTTCCTGGTGTCAGTTACAATATGTTAATTTTATTTTTGCAGTAATCAAGCTGCCAGACATAGCAGAAAGAACAGAACACTGAAGCACCACTTTTCTTCTGTCTAGATTAATGCCACTGCATCACAGTAATGTGTTAGCACAATGGTTTCTGAACAACCACAAACAATCTACAAGGCTATTATATTTAATTGCTATTTAGATAGTTTATAAATCTACTGTAAACAATAGCAAGGATGCACTCATAATGCAGCTGTAAGATTAGTTACTAATGTCATGACATAAACCAGGCCAGGAACTCAGACTATCAGCAACTCCATGGTAACTCTGATGTTTATGTCCTTGATTTCCAATAAACGCGGGGAAGCGTTGCCCTCTTTTGTTTCAACACACATTAATTATGTTGCCTTTCCAATGATATTGGATCATGATGCTCACTAAATTCACACCCTGCCTCATCCCATGACAGTTTACCCAGGAGAGCAAACATAGTGTAATGTGCTATATAAATAAAATCATATATAATATCTGAACTACGACCTACACAGAAAGCTGCTTCATAAATCTGCCGCACAGATCACAGCAAGACAGCCTTGCCCCCAAGCTGATGGTCTGGATCTGCTGCTTCCTCCCATGGAACTTCCTGAAGAGCTCTGTTGGCTGCAGCACTGTGCAAAATGTCACTGAGGACTGGGCTGCTCAGCCCTTTGATCTTTGCCTAAGTGATGTGAAGAACAGATTTATCCAAAGACAGTGCATGCTCAGGAATTCACACTCCTCCTTCCTCACACTTACTGATTGCTTCTGACTAATGAGCCAGCATGGAGCTTATAACAAAATCATAATCTGTCCTTACCATAAAGTCTTTTAAAATGATCTCTGGTTATTTCATGCTCGTCTTACACTGATATCAAGCATTCAATTATGCCCAGACTGATCAATCCATAACAAGCTAAACTGAAAAATTTTCAATCTAGTTACTCCAGAAGAAAAAAAAGCGATGTTGGGAGACAGAAAAACATCTAAGGAAATTGTAAGGGCTTGGTATCAGAGGAGGAATCTTCTGTTTTCTCTGACAAAATGTGAGAAGGTAGCATTACAACTGCAACAAAAGTAAAAAGATAGAATTGAAAATTCTGAGCTGTAAAGTCACACTTACATTTTCTACTATTTTTAGGGTGACGGGTAACCCCTGAGAACTTTGTATGAAACACAACAGACGAGGCTGCCTCTGAGCATCTCCTACATGAGAAACCCAAGCAGAGCTGAACACAAAGGTTTGTGCTTTCAGCTGCTCTTGCTGGCCCAGCCCATTCTGCCGTATGGGACACGTGCTTTCATCTCCCCACTGCACACAGGGTTCAAGTTGCCCGCTGTCTTTATGATGGGCCAGAATTTTACTGGATGACATCCACCTGTACAGACTCCACATAGCACATCCAATGCAAGAAACACAGTTTGTCTTAAAATATCTCGTTAGGAATGAGACAAGGAGGAATTAGGAAATTTTGACTAGCTCTTAGAACAGCACATCTGTTTGGGACAGTTTAGCATCTGGGAAACAACACTTGAAAATAACTATTTGCTTTCCTTCCACACAAAACTTTTCCCTTCTATTTCTGTAAATGTGCTGTCACCTGCCATAAACAGAGAAGGAAATCAATGTATTGTTTTCTCTTAGATATCAACAGTACAACTGACTTTTTAATCCTCATTCTCCAGGCCTTGGAGCTGTCAGTGGAGATACATGCCCCACAACTACTCATCCACAAGCAGTTCTTTGCACTTCACTGTCTGGTCCAGGCTGAGTCAGCATGAAAGCCTAAGTCAGTTTAACACAATGCAGCCAAAGTTTAATCAACCCTGATTTTCAGCACAAACACAGTGGGGAAGTCACAACCCCACTGTAGGGAAAAAGAAACATGCAAGGACATTTATGGGCTGGTGATGATGGAATTTAACATCTCTTTTTCAAGAGGGTCTTGGCTAAAATAGAGAGAAATAGCCAGGAGAACTGAAAATACCCAAAGCTGTTCAACCCTGCAGAGGAGGACAGTCACTATCACTTCCACTGACAGAAACCTGTCTGTATTTCTGACGGATGTTATGTACTGAATGAGAAAATAGATTTTAACATACAGCAAACAGAACCTATAAATGGAAGAGGTGGAGGAACCCTGCCACAGAGCAAGAGTTCAGTGGAGTTTGTGTCAAGTTGGTTTTGCCACTTCAACCTGTTCCTAGCAGAACTCTGTAGCCACTGGTATAATCACAGAAACTCCGAAGTCTTTTACAAGTCTTCTGCCAAACACTTCAGAAAAGGCAAATAAAAGTCGTGTTTACAATTGATTAGAACAACGTCTGCCACAGAACCCGAACCAGAAAGGCATTAGAAATCTTCCAAGTCTTCTGTCTGAACATTTTGGTGTCTTCCTCTTTGGAATCTTCCTTTTCCAAGGTTTTAAGGAGCACAGAATATAGCTGCTTTCTTGGGGTTTTTTTTACTCTTTTTTTCTATTCACCAGCTAAAACTGTCATTTACATTACATTACCAAAAGATGGATATGACAAATTTTCCATCCCATCCTCTGGTGCATCCTTTTTTTATTCACTAAATATGAACTGACTACATGATTATATGGTCCAGGGACACAGGTAAGCATGCAGTGCTTTTGGGCAGGATTTTGGAGTTATATAGAAATACAGTCCATAATAAAACCCAATCTTTTCCAACTCCAGTTTAGCTAAGGTTTCCATCAAATTTCAACCTCTGCTTCATAGTTTTTATGGGTGGCTATTTCCAAAGAATTTCAGACTTCTGAAATACAATTTTCATGTTTCTGCATTACAGAAAGCCACACATTTTCCACACAAGAAGCACAGCAGCCCTATTTTATGAGCCATTGGACTTGCAGTTAATATTAGCTAACAGACTGAAGTGTGAATATTCAGATATGCTTTGTTACACACGGACATGTTGAACAACACGATGAGAAGTGCATATTGCTGCTTTCATTGCTCCCTGCAGGATGCTGCATGGAAAAGTCCTTAGGATTGCTCCTATCAAACATGTGTGTCTATACTTGTTTCTGTGTCTTTGTAGGACTGTATGTAAAGAAATATACATACATACATACATATATATATATATATATATATACACAAAAAATATATATATATACATACACACCCACACAAGTAACCATGTGAAAAAAATAATTTGAGTTTTAGCACAGTGATCTATCAAATTTCCAGTATATTTGCTTCTGGATAAAAACCAGCATTACTTGGGTGCAGGGCTTCCATACTGACTCAAATATTAGCTGCATGCTAGATCAGCGATAACAGAATAAGAACCAGCGAGAGAAAACATCTTTTATCTCCTCTCTTGATTTATTCACTATAAAACTGCTGGGCCTTTTACTGTTTCACATGAAAAACAGAGGCAGAGGAATAATGCCCCTATAAAACATACGATTTTCTCATTATTTCTTCACCTCTTTCAGATACAGCCAAGTGGCTATTCCCACAAAGGGCCAGCAATATCTAACCCTTAATACTCATAATTTTAAACTGCCTTTGATACCAGAGCACGTTGTATTTCACCAAGCAAACTGATGAAGAAACTTCTTTGCTCAACTTAGCCTTGCCCCATTTATAATGTTCCATTCATAATGCTGTAGTGGTCTCTAGAGCTCACAAAACCTTTATTGAATATATCCAGCCTTTGTAAGTAAAACTGTATTTTTTCCTGTTTTGCCAAACTGCCTGTGTTTTTGGGCTGCATTCTCCATTCCCCTTTTCTGAGATGGGAAGCTTTCAGATTGAGTATCACTTTTGGAACAAGAGAACATGCATTAAATGCTCCTCCAATCCATATTTAAGTGGAGTAAGCACCCAGAAATCATAATGGAAATTCATAGTTCAGTAGAATACCTTCAGAGCAACTCATACTATTTTTTTTTCTTTTAAGAACAGTTTGAATCAAATAATTTAAATTAAAAGGCAAAAACCATTTAGATTTTACAATGGCAGTTTGACAAATCCAAGAGGAGAATCCAATGTGTAGCAGTAGCTTAGTAGGAAGAAAATTTAACTAAGTCTTTTAGGTAACTCCAGTTCTTCTGTGGACTCAGCTGGGTGGGCAATGCTCAACCACAGTTGAGCATTTCCCTCCAGAGAAACATCCTCAGCAGGACAAAGGACCTCCAAATGTGCTTTGAACTACAGAAGTTTGGTAATTGAACCCCTCATGCATTTTAAATGAGGTATCATACCTGAGGTTAATGTCACCTTGAAGTGTTCTTGTTTATTTCTAGTTTTCAGAATAAATTCAAGAAGACGTTTTCCTCTCAGTTTCACTGCCATTTGCCTCATTAGCATAGTCATTAAAAGGAAAGATGAAATAAAGCCTTGACATTTCCATATGTAATTTTAAGCTACTCATCTAAAATACAGTAAGTCAAAAGAGCAGAAGACTTTGCAGATAAAAACAGCAGAAGAAATATATTTATTTAGGACTTACTTCATTAGCCTTAATTAAGCTTTTACTTCATTTGCATATGCAAGTGTTCTTGCCAGGAGGGGGTGCCAAGTACCCACAGCACCAATTATGCAAAAAAGAAAACACATGGCAAATATTTTACAAAAAGATAAATTACCATGTTTTATAGCAGTTGTACATTACCTTGATAGACCAAACAGTAAATGGAGCTTTCAGCAAGTAATGGCTGTTAAAGCATGTGTTGAGCAAGGTAACTGTCCAAGAACAATCCTGCTAATTCCTCATTTGCTAAAATTAGTCCAGTGCTTATCTGAGTATACAGAAAATTATACAACATCAAAGAACTTTGTTGTCTTTAGATAAGACACTATTTGTCTTATCTAAAACAGTCTTTGAAAGACATTGGGAAAAAAAGGCAAAAATTTTAACAAAAGGCAAGTGTAAGGTAATGTCATGTTAATACAGTCTGAGTATTTCAAAATACAGTCTGAGTATCACAAAAATTTGCATTTTTGTGGGGCTATAGGTATTGATGGGGGTGTGAAGGGAAATTGAAGCCCCAAACATGACAAAAGGATAAAGATAAGATGACTGATCACAGAGCAAAAGGGCAGAGAGTTCTTGGAATGGTTCATTTATTAATAGCAATTAAAGCAGATTTTGCTCTGGTTTATTTCTGTTTTTTAGGTAGTTTCAATACAAGGTGAGGTCCTGCTTCACTGGATCTTTTTCATTCTTTATGTAAAAGCTTCAGCTTCTAAGATCTATTATTTGCAGGTAACCTTTTTTGTCGTCGTTGTTTTTTTGGAAGATGAGGGCAACTTATAGATTTCTAGTATTTAAAGTACTTCCTAAAAATTGATGAGAACATCCTGAATCCACAATTCAGCTACAGTCACCATATTCTTCTTAGTGTATACAGCCTAATAGGTAATTGGACTCAGTGATGACCTAAATTAAAACAAAGCATTGTAAAAGCTCATCTTCAGTCCTACCATTTGATGGTGTTATATTTTGTTGGTAGCACCAATTTTTGACAAAGCTTCTAAAAAATCATTTTCTTTAGTATTCTGGATAGTTTTACTATTTTCTTCATTTCTGTTTTGTTAAAATATGTATTAATTTATGCATAGACATTCATCTGTAAGTCAACAGATCATTATTTATACTGATCCATCCAAATATGTAACTCAAACTCACCTTAGAATCACTTAATATATCAAAACAAGCTGACTGCAATAAATAATGCAAAACATCTATGATAAATACAAAGGCAAAGTGACTTGCATAGATGTATGTTCATAGAAAAAAGTGAAATCAGGTATTTTATACTACATAAACAACATGTACCACCACCAAGGCAGGAAAAAAACCTATGTATAACTTTTAAGAAAAAGCTATGTCAAACTGAACAACTTCTAACCATGCTTCACTGGGAGCTACCTGAAGTAGCCCACCCAATAGCTGATCAGAAGAACTATTTGTATCACAAAGAGCACTGCAGAAGAACACAAGAGTGTCAACAGACACTTAAATACAGCACTGCAAACACTAGAGACATCTCCAGCCTGAACTTTGATATCCAGGCTCCTACTGCAATACATCCCCTCAGACAGATCCAGAGCTGCCTCCCCTGGGTCAGACACAAGCCAGGTCCAGCACAAACACATGAAAACCTTTGCTACAAATTACTGGAGAAGATGAGGCTCAAGAAGGGAGAACACCAGATAAAAAACCTGGGTATTTCAACAACAGAGGCCCTTTAAAAACCCCAAAGCATTCTTCTCAGTAAAGCCTTCCTACCAGCTATGGGATATCTCTTTCTCAGACACAAGCAGTGAGGTTTTTAATCAATAAACTGGAGGCAGAAAAATGTTGATGAAACAAATTAGATCTCTAGTTGGGTTTGTCTTTCCTGGAATTACTTGATGCTGCAGTGATGGATTCTATGGAGGCGAGATAAAGTGGTAATCAACTAATGACTTGCACAACTTTAATCAAACATGAGTAATGCTCCCTAACATACTATGACACAGAAATGGTATTTTAGATCTGGCACAGTTCTAACACAGTTAAAAGGCAGCATTTTAAAGAGTGTGACCTTGAAAAAAGTTCCCATTTTAAGAGCTATATGACCTTAAGATACATTAATTCATTAGATAAAAGTTTCTTCTCCCCAGTGGCAAACATTTTCAATTTCACCACCAAAATGTCATGACTCAACCAGCAGATGTTTCTCTGAGCTTTCCTCTTAATCATGACAAAAACCTCTACTCTAGGAAAATAGCAAGCAACTGAAATAACTTGCAACCACTGTGGTAGCTGGAAAACAATGGTACTGTGGCTCAGTCACCTGGCATCTGACAGAAAACTAACTCTGTTCTTCACTAGCCACATGGGGCATGTTCTGGGGCCCATTAGACAGCTCAAGAAATTATCCCTAACAGTAAACTTAGACTGATCCATGCTTTCCACAAGGATGTAAAATACTGCATATACTTGATTTCACTGCAGCCATATTCCATCTGTGCAATAAGCAGTTCGTGGCTTCATACATATTTTCCTTCCTGTTTTTTTTCCCTTCAAATCCTTACATTATCTGTTTGAACCTCTTGCCAGTTCCTCCTCATTGGAATACTTTAAGATAACCATGTAGGCTGCACTGTTACTTAGATCTGCAGAACTGTGGACAGGAAACATCTTATTTTACACTATAGCCTATCAAAAATATTTGAACCAAGTCCATGTGTTATCCCCCTATAATTTGGATTTAATCCAGGACTTTCCAAACAGTTACAGTGTAAAGTTGGGATCTTTGGCTCAGTCAGACATACCTGCGTCTCGTGTTTCACATTTTGTGCTAATTTTGCTGACCAGTCCTGGCTATAGTATTGCTAATTCATTTCTGCACCACAGATGGAGGGGGATATTAGAGAACCCACTTTAGAGAACTACATACACTCTATCTCTGTGATGTCACACAGCACATGTCATGGGTCCTTCTACATCAAATTTTTGTATATAAAATTAATCTCTTCTCCAATCTTGTTCTTCAGTTGTAAAGAATGGCTCTTGGAGATTATTACCCAGGTTAATACACTATGATTATTTTATTTAGAGTAAGCATTTCATTGCTTGTTTTACTCATGAATTAGCACTATTTCCACAGAAAAGACAAGTAAGTGTTGTTCAGAAAGGTAAACCACTCATAGTGCATTTGGAGCATGGCTCTATGAGACTGCAGCTTTGTTTGCACCCAGGTACATTCCATTGATAGCTTCTGATGGATTTTCATCATTGGATCTCTCCCTTTACACCTCTCTCTGTGCCCTGTTTCACTGCTGTTTGCCTCCTGTACTATTTTACTCAAAACCCACTAATCCAGTGTTTGTTCCAATGACAAATTTTAAACCAGAACCATTGTGGCAATGTGTCCTCAGCCACACATCTCTCCTCTGCCTAACCTATTGGCTGGACTCAACTCTCTGTCCTGCTTCTGCTCAAGGCAGGTGTTCCTTTGGACAGCAGCAACAACCATTACTCACAACAGTCTTTATTCATTCATGCTCCTTCTACATTTTTGGCTTGCTGCTGAAGTGGGAGGGCAATGCAGCAAGGCACTTCTGTCACTTTGGAAACCTCCTTCTATCACATGAACAGCTTCAAGAGGACATCCTTCTAATTGGCATTCCTAAAGTCACCTTCAGTGGACTGTTCCTGCAGGTGTACATCTCTATGGCAACACTCGGTGTCATTCAGAGTGCACAGAAGATTTTGTGTTCAAAGTTATTATTTCCTAATTCTGCAGACCATATGGCACCATAAAACCCACAGAAGAGCAGATATTTTTAAAGCATGACATTAACTTTACTAGGGACATTAACAAAGATGAGTAATGTTATCCTCACTCAAGTATGAATTATGCCAATGTTTTCAAATTTGGATGATTAAGGTTGTACCTAAAATGATCACCTATTTTTTTGCTGTTCTGTGACGTAATAGGAGTCTGCCTGTGCCTGTATCTGAAAGGATCTATACATATTTTCAGAATGACATTTTAGGCAAAGCACTTAAAGACAGCATTATTTTGATTTCTTTTTCTGAGGTTTATGATTGGTAAATCTGACCCTGTTCTTACGAGACATCTCAGGAAAAGAAAAAGATTTTTCTCAGTAACCACTGCACTTAATTTTCATCCTACTTTAGATTACTGATCCTCTGATCAGTACAGACAAATGTCCAGATCCTCTGTCCAGCACAGAGGAGTCTTACAAACTGCTATTTAATTAAAGCATTTCTTAAATCTTTTTAATTTTGCAAATGCTTCTCCTTTCTACTACAACCTACATGGTTTGGCACATTCCATAATGCTGCCTGGTAAATAACCTATGTATTTATTACCACTAATCCTGTTGCCATGCTCTCATTATTAATAAATTAATGTGGTTAATTATTGAAACACACCAAGCATGTTCCAATTACTTTTTCTCACCTGCCTCCACTTCCTTAATGCAAAACATTCCAACTAGAAACATTTTTTACTTTCCAATCATCTTGATGAATGATATAAAGCAACAGGGTATATTCTCTAGACATTCAGCTTACAGCCTCTCTGCATGAACAAGCTGGATGTGCAAGGAGGCCCTGGGATCATGCCTGAGGGCATTAATGAGCTTATTAGAACACTGTAACAAGGATTATCTGAATTCCTTATGCAGAACTGAAGATTTAATCAGTCTCTTGCCTTCAACTACCAACATAGGTCAGCTTAAAATCATTGCTATTCTAAAACCACAATTTTTTTCTTCTTATATTGACATTGGTTATGGTGACCATGGATGATTAATGTTCATTAAAAATGGTAAAACTTCTGGAAAAAAATTATACATGAAACATGGCATCTTGTTTAATTATTATGAATTCAATGCAGCACAGCTGACCTTGGCAGTAATTTTCATATTGAAATGAAAACATCACTTTTCATGAGTCCATCACATCACATTTGGATGCTAAGCTTTTGCTTTTGCCCACAATTTTCATTGCTATTGCACTTAAAAGAAAACTGCTTTTCACCTTTAACATTCCTTCCCACATAGCAGTAGCCATAAAGATGGTTATTCTGAAAATCACTTGAGTGCATATTTAGATGAAGGTGCAATTCTTTCAACAACTGTACCATTTGCTTATTGGGGGTCAGCCTGGAAAAACATATTTTTATTAAAAAAATAAACAAATAAATAGAGCTCTCCTAAAAGCTGTAATAGGAACATACTAGCAGAAATACATACAACTTATTTTAAGGCTTTCAGTTCTGTTTTTACCCCAGTCTGTCTGGAGTCCATACATTTTTAATGACTGTGCTTACCAGCTGCTGTCCGTGAACACCCCAGGCTGCATACTGTAAAACTGAATCCTCTACTTCTGGAGGGTTTAGCTCCCAAACTTCCCTTGAAAAAAGGGAAACATTTTTACTTGAACACACTGGCATCACCTCATGCATAGAGCCACTGACACAGTATGGAAAAAACAATGTCACTTACCTTGTGTGTATGTTATAAATCACATATGAAGCTGTGTAAGAATAATGAAAAACCTGTTAAAAAAAAAATTAAGAGTTACAAGACAAAATACAGGATTTAATACAGACTACCATGAGGGCAGTCACAGCTTTCAACCCCTGTAAACACTGACACCTTTATTACTGAAAGAAGGTTTTACTGAATTAATTCTAACCAATAGACCTGAATCGGGTTTTGAAAGCTGTAGGAAGGGCATACATATTCACCTGTTAATTTAACCAGACATTGTAACTGTTCAACTGCACAGAAAATGTCCCAATTAGAAAAATCTGCATTCCTGTTTAAAAAAAACAACAATAAAAACAACCTCCCCTCGCCAAAAAATAACCCAAAACAAAAAACCCACTGAGAATATACATTATGGAAAAAAAACCCCACTTTTTTTTCTTCATCAAGCTGTGTCAAAATGATTGCACAGGTATCACAGTTATTCTACTTGAAATGCATACCAATACAGGCTCATATGGAATTTTTCTGACCTGCTACGAACAGCCTGAAGAACCTCCCAGGTCTGGCTCACAGAACAGAAAAACTCTGTACTTACTGGGGCTCTGTTTGCTGTGGCTTTCATTAAATAAGTTTTGGTCTGACTTTGGGTGACTTCCTTTGCTTTTCAGGAAAAGTCTGTTGAAGGTTTTTTGCCATTTTGGGTAAAAGAAAGAACTATTTTTCAGTAAACCTTTCTCATTCAACAGCAAGTTACCAGTGACGTCTGGATTCAAAACCTGTAGGATTCTCTGAACAGAACAGAAGAGCACTCACAGTGTGTAATGGGATGGATCACCACACCAAAGGGCTCAAATCAAAGCAAACTCTTACACATTCTCTCTAGTAAACATTAGTCTATACACACATAGTGAATAACAGACATTTTGCTCTCTTCCAGGATTGAGTGATTGGTTTTTACTTAGCTCATTTTTTTCCTCTATGTCTTGTATCATGAAAGTATCATAATTCCATAGTATTAGTTTTAATATTATTTGAAACTGCTTCATGGTCTTGGAATATGAAATATATTTGCCACTAATTATTACTGAACTAGGCAAAAATCTTTTTAATGGAAACTTCTGTCAGAAAAAGTGTTAGATTACATCCACTAGACTTACTGCAGCTTCCTGTCTACAGTTACAGCATCTCTGCTGGGCATGTGAAGGATTTCTTTCTGGACAGGCTAATCCCAGTTAGATGGGCACAGTTACAGATGTAAAGCCAAAACCTTGACATGGCTACATGTGTTGGGAACTCTCCAGGTTATATTTTCTGCTCTGGGAACCTTTCAGTGTCTCCTTCAAAGAGAACTGGCAAAGGGGGATCCTACATGGACAGAGCCACTGGAATTTGTCACTACAAAGAGGGTTTCAGAGGTTGTTACTTTGCCAGGAGGCCATTCAATAACAGAAGCATCTGAAACATCCTTCCATTGACTCCCTTCTCATTATTGGTTCCCTGCCAGCACATGCCAAGAATTTAGCATGCCCTACATCTTTGCTGGCTGATGCAGCAAGAATCCCACAAAGGTTTCTAAGATTAGTAACCCTACTTTGTGCAACATCTGAATATCCCTTCTATAAAATTTCCTTTTGAGACAAAAATAATTTCCGTTTTCCAAGTCTATTGTGCCTAATGTCAGAAATGTTGCTTCAGCAAGAATCATACATGTACTAATAAGTATGCCCCAAACATTTTTATATTTTATATTACAGCTTATGATAAACTGTTTTGTCATGCAAGGTACCAGCCTCTTCTGAGGAGTGTGACTGAAACAGAGACAAATGGTTAAATCATGGTGGTTTCTGCACAGGGTGTGCACTGCCAGAGATTACCCAGAGGGGCACTTGCTAGCAGCCAGTTACAAAGAAGAGAAATGGGTCTCTTGCCCTTGTGGGAAAAGGGAAAATTGTATCAAAGATAATGTGTGGAGGGTTGATAAATATTTTGAATAGGAATATTTTAAAAGTAAATTATTAGACAGAATATATTTCAACAAGAAGTGCTAAACTAGTAAGTCATTCTGACAGCTTAAACAGAAAATATACTGTAACAACAAGAACAACACTTCATATATCATGTGGAAACTCTGCTCCTGCCTTGTGTAACATTTCTGTCTAAACATTTATGCAGAAACATTAATATCTGTTGAAAAAAGTTAAGAGAGCTCCACTTCTAGTGGAGACCAACACTACAGTGAGGTCACTTTCAGACAGAATGCTGACATTTTTCTTGATTTACTCACGTTAGTTTTAGTTCTTAACAGGAACACCATGTATAAATTACAAGTATGAAGCTTCCTAATTCATCCTGCTTGCAAGAGCCACACACTGAAACACAATCACTGTCGAAATGAAATCAACAAAAAAGGATGTAGAAAATATTTCTTTTCCTAGTCTGGCTCTTATAGAAAGTGCTTAGGAAGCTCTTGTAGTTTTATACAAGGGCTCAGCCTGTTTGGCTTCCTCTTGCACCGAGCTGTGCCATGGCTGGGACACAGCTCTTCCCTAACACCATCACACAACATCTGGCACCACAGGGAGGAGTAGCAGCAACCCTCTAAATACCAGGATCAAACCTCCCACACAGGCACCAGTTGTTTCCTCTGTGGAAGAGGCTTGGGGAATTATGCCCTGCAACTCCTGTACTGTCGAATGTGCAAAGCAGAAAAAATCACCAAGCTGGTAATTTATTCCAATAACCAGCTCAGGCAGCACTGACCCCTCTCACAGTGAATTTACAGTGAGGGCTGCCTACTGTGCGCAAGTCAAACCCAAAGTGCAACCATTCACACCCCAAAATGTTTTCAGACATTTCTTGTACTCCATGCCTTCTAACCAAGGTCCTATCAGATGACTGAATGAAGACTAATATTTAAACATGGACATTGAATTGCTCCAGCTGACCAAAATAAGAGATGTGAAACTGAGGAAAAAGGTTTGGTTGTGGTGAAAAATACTCATCTTCTACATACAGAGAGAATCAGTTAATGATTATGGACACATGAAACATCTCTAAGAAGAAAAGCAATGTAGGAGAGAAAAGCCTTTTAAAATATTGGAAAGCAAATAGCAATTCCTACCTTGTCATGTCAGCTGAGGAAAACAAAAAGAGGAACATGGCCTGGTATAATTTATTAAAATAATTATACATGTTAAGGTTGGGCACTGTAAGGAGCCTTAACTTCAGAAGTGGCATGTATGATTGCTAGGGTTCAGGCCTTTCTGGCAAGTAAACAACTTGCCTGTTTCTATTATGATAAGCTGGAAAATGTTCCCTGCAATGTTAAGAACTGTGAAAATGTCTTTTTAGATCAGACAGACAGTATACCTCCCCCTCAGTACAATTTATTTAATTTTTCTTTTGCCACAGAACGCAGTCAGTAACAACCATTGCATATTAAATATTTCTTCTGAATTCATTCTTTTATCAGTTTATAAAGTGATGACAAGCTTTCATCTGGTGCTGCTCAACACAGAAAAAGTTAGCTGCATTTGTGTATGAAAAAAATGAAATTACAGAACTCCATTACAAAGGACCTAAAAGAAAAAGGTGCCAAAAGTATTTCAAGACAAATTGCTCCAGTCAAAATGTATTGAAATAACAATCTATTACTCAGCTAACAGCCAGCAATAAAAAACACACTTATCAATCATGATCTGAACTTTTAGATGACACTTTTAGATGAAGGTGTGACTCTTTCAACAATTGAGTTCTGGAGTTTCATGTGTCCTTTATTCTCTACTTTTCAAAGAATTATTTTTTCTTTCTGAGGTTCTAAAAATGAAATAATTCCATGGAACTCAGTGCATAGCCCAACAAGATGCAAGAAAACTGCCTTATACACTCTGCCAAACACACGCCACTAATTCTGCAAAATGTTCCAGAAAAGAGCCAGTTCACTGTCCCTGGGTAATCTGGAAAACATTTCTCAGCAGAATAGTGTTTTTGCTAAAAAGCTGCCAAGAAAACCTCAGTAGCAGTATTTTTATGGTGTGATGAGAGCTCTCAGCTCCAGGGAAATGGAAGAGAGCTGATGACATTAGAACCTCGCAGGGCTATAATCCCAAAATGCTTGGGCATGCCAAACACCTTGATGCATCCTTTATCCATTTCCTGTATTATAAACCAATTACAATCTTTCATGTGTTATTTATTTAGAGCAGTAATGATGCCTTCTTCCTGGCACAGCTTTTTGCAAGGTAGTGGAGTGCCTGTCCTGTATTTTTGTTTTCACCCAAACAGACACCTGCAATCTGAACTCCTCACTGCAGCTCTCAGTGCTGCTACGCTCTGTAAATTCCCCTTTCAGGTTCCAATAAGGCATCTCACAGGGCATTAAAGCACTCAGTCTGGGCAAGAACTATAAAAGGTGAGAGTATATGAAATACATTGAAAATTTCAGCAGCTGCAGTAATACTTTCAGTTATTCCAAAGCTTAACAGCCAAATGGTGTCCATCTCTTGCACACAACATGGATATCTATCTATTTGTATTGTACAAATTGTGCAAAAATAACATACTATTTACAAGCCATGCTCTTCTCATTAGTGAAAAAAAAGCAGCAGAGACTCATTAAATAACTGAGATTGCAGTGTTTGCCATCATTCCCATCCCACTTATCTCCAAACACATACCCTGCTTTGGAAAGAGAGGCAGTTTCTCAGATAAGGTTCAAAACCATGCAGGTCTCTCTGATTCACCAGTGAGATGTCAGATCTTTTATGGATTAATTTACACTTCTAATCCCATGAAAAATAAAATCTAGTATTTTAAGAGACTACTAATCTGAATGAAAAATGACTATATTCTTGTTCTGTGAGTTAAAGAATTTAATCAGATTTGGACACAAAATAATCAACCTTAGCTGGGTAAAGTTTAAACTCCTGCAATATATGGATGCCTCCCAAAGAGTATTACTCATAAAAAAGAAAGATCAAAAAACTGCTTTTATTGCTTCACAGGCACAAGTTAACTACTAGGAAGTTAAAAGCTATGAGAGAACCTGACCTGGAAAAGGCTTTCTGTGCCTGAAACCTTTTCTATTTTTCCCAGCTACATCAGTTGGCCTAATAAAAGATATTACCTCTTCCCACAAATCTTGTCTCACTTATCCCTTCAGGCCACCACATCTGTAACAACAACGTTAGGGGAAAACAAATATTCCTAAGCCCAGTTGACAAAAAAGGACTAACTCAAACTAAAAGTGATCCTTCAAAATTAACCTGCATTACAGTGCATATCACAAAATGCATGTGAACCCAGAAATCAGGGGACAGGACACAGTGAAGCAGGGAAGTAAACAGGAATACAGCTTGCCAAGGACACTCACTTCTCCACTCACCCGTGGCCCTTCTCACTTTTGGAGATCTTTCATAATACATTAGTAAAATGGTCTGGCACATCTCCAAACTGCCTCAGTAGGTGCCAGCCACAGGAGCTACTGGCTGTCATGCACAGTGTAAAAAACAGCACCATGAGTAGGATTCTGCCTTTATCCTCTTTTCTACAGTTGAATTAAGCATTTGAAGAATTACTGAAAAATCTACTTATGCTGAAAACTGAACCAAAAAGCCTTTGCCGTGGCAAAGTGATTCGAAGGCCAAGCAAATGTAACCCATCATTCATCTGCCATTCATTCATGCAACAAAGTATCCACACACAACGGCAAACAGAAACTCATTCAAAACTCCAAATCTTTAAGAAACCTCCACTAAAGGCTCAAAAATACAATTTAGAAAAAGAAATGCAAACATATATTGCTTCCTATTTTGCCTTTAGGACAAAAGTACCTTGGAAGAAAAATGGAATATCCAGAACATGCTATGAGCTACAAATATTGAGCAAGGACTAGATGCAGAGAGGAGAGACTATGAGGGGATATAATCAGGCACAGAATGGTTATGGAGATCTTTTGAAGGGATTACTGATATAAATACAGGGTGCTTGTAGCCATAAAAAATAACTGTATTATATATTTTCAGTATGTTAACACATATTCAAGTTCACCACCCATACAAAAAACACAGCCTATACATATTATACTAAATTATACAAATTCTATGTCTATTATTTATATAAATTATGCAAATAATTATTGAAATTATTTTTCCTGTAGTTGGTGATATTTCACTATCAATTTTGCTCAGAGAACACTGGTGTAATTCAGATTTCCAGCAATTAAAATGAGAAAAGGCTTTCAGCAGGTCTTTAATGTCATGTACAAACTCTTTATTCTGGTATACGGTTGGAGAACACCAGATTATTTGTGGCCAGACTTCCTCCATTGTGGAAAGAGGAAAGCAAATGAGTTACAGTAGGAGGGGGCACTCTCTGCTTGATGCCATCAGGATTCCTAACAGCAGCTTCTTGCTCTCCAAAAAACCAGATTAACATTCACACAACCAGCTCCTATTCCTCATTTCCTTTTTATGAGCTTTAAGACACGTGACCTTGCTGGGACTGCAGTGCAAAGAGAATGGAATCAGTATCTAATGTGCTGATCACAAAACAATAAAGAAGATATATTCCTTTCTTATCTTGGTATTGCAAGATGTTCAGCATCCCGTTAGTAAAACCTGTGAGGGAGTTAATAAGATTAAATTAGGAGCAGCATGACTACTGCCAAAGGCAAAGCACAGCTGCTGGATGAAACTTCCATCCATTTTGCAATTTATGTGCTAAATAAATTAATAATGTTAATGGTATCAATAACATTATGGTGAAATCCAAATTTCTCTAAAATTCTGTTATCATTCACTTCAAATGTTCCCCCTTTGCCTTTCAGTCTAAGTCCATGTGTTCTCCAGCATAGGAACTGCTGCTAAATGGGACTGAACAGCTAAATATGGCATGGCCATGGTTGGGTTTCATGTGATTGGTTCCTTGGGTGTGTAAGAAGTGAAGAGACAGCTCTGCAGCACTGAATTCTGAGCCACAGAGGGACATGAAACCACTGGATAACACCTATGCTATTAGTGAAGAGTTTGAAAAACCACACTCCATACCAATCAGTGACAGCCTCTGCATATTCATGAAAATAATATTGATTAAAGACTGGAATTCTGCTGATTTCATGCCATAGCAACAAACACAGTGAGAGCTCAGATTATGCACTGATACCACAGCTCAGCTCACTTTGGGATACACAGCAGAAATGCTTCACACCATGCACCAGTGAAGTGCCACCTTTTGCTCTTGGAGCTCTAGTATTTGACTGGTATTTTCCTTGTGTTAGATTCAGTAAGTTAAACGACATGAGTTAATGACTGATTTCATATTGATTATATCTGGCATAGAGAAAGCAATGGGGACTTCTCATTTTACATAGTATAACACACATATTCTTCAACTGGTTTCAGAGCAAACTCTTAGCAACAATCAACTGAAGAGTCTGTAATACTGAGAAGATGAATTGCCACCCATCTGTAAATCTATTATTTCTACCCAATTCTAGAAGCAAAAAAAAATAGAGGTAAATTTTACCACTATTGATGTCGAAATTTTTATATAGTCTTGCACAATGCTGGCCCTTTTGGTGAAATATCTGGTTTCTGAAAACTCTGTATATAATTGCAGAGTTAATTTAAGATAGCACTTGATGCATTTGAGCACTGAAGTTATATGACAAGGTTATAACTTTGAAAAGCATCATATTTATTTGTTTCAATCAGCATTGATTATTTCTCATGATTGATAAGAACCACTGCATATCATTGGTAGTAATTTATGGTTAACATTAATACTTTGGGGTATGAAATATTGCCAGCCATAACAACTATATGCTGCCAAACCAAAATAAATATAAAGGCGAGACATTCTGAGACACGTAATTTATCTGTAAGAAAAAAGGCTGTCAAGGAAGCCTAAACAAAAATGCACCTCCTGAAAATCTGTTAGAGCCTCAACTGTTCACACAGAATTTTTCAGTAAGATTAATTATCTCAAGAAAAATACATCCACTGCAGAATGTAAATTAAATCACAATCAATTAAACTCAGTTCATATAACCAAGAGTAATGTGATACAAACCACAGTTCAGAATAAATGCAGAAACTTCTTTTTCTTCTCCTACATCAACAGCTGATAGACCATCATTTGGATATGCAACTCAATCAGTTTTGAATATATAATAACTTCAGACGAGTGAATTATTCAAGAAAGAATGTTCTGCATTGCCACTTCTCAAAGCCTCACACATCACTGTCAATTGAAATTCTATTAGTTACAGTATCACGTAAAATATGTTTCTTGAGTCTTGTATGAGATGACTTATGACAAAAATTTATATGTGTTTTTTTTCTGGCTTATTCAGCTGCAGCATTAAAAAACAGGAATGACTGCACTGAAATCATTGTTACATGACAGTGGAACTGATAAATCTCAAGCCTCAAGCATAACACGTGCATTTTTTTTTGTATTGATACACAGGTATGTGCACATCCTTTTCAAGCTTATGCTCACACTCACATTCAGTGTGATCAAAATTTGGACCTTATGAGTGTTTGGGGATTTATAGAAACTTCTCTTCTCCTGAACTGATTTGCTGGCAGCTTTAGAGTGTGCATGTGTATTTTGATCTGGACAAGTGTAAGGGGAAACAAAAGATATAAATTCTGACAGCACAACCAGAACTTAATCTCCGTGGAAATATGAGGCTGGTGAGGGTGCTTGCCTCTGGTCAATGCAGCTGAGAATCCAAACCTGTCTCAGAAAAATATGCATTTAAGTACTTTAATATGCCTGACACTTTACACAGTCTGATCTCTTTACAAGGTCCTATGGATTACTCATATCCCACACAAAAGGATTCATCTACAGGGAATTTGGACTGTCTCCACACATACTGAAAATTGTTAACTGAAATCAAAGTATGTTTTAAAACACTGATTCTTAAAGACAAAGCTTCATCAAGTGTTCTCAGAGTGTTCTGAGGTGGTTTAATTGCTCTTTGAGATACTGTGGAAGAAAGAATCAAGTCAAGACCTGTTTTTATGTTCAGTTTTTCCATGGTGAGTCACATATTGTATTTATTCAAACAGATTGCTAAAGAGAAAACTGCCAAATACAGAAAAAATCACCACCTTGTTTTGAAGAGACACACTTCTACATGTTGTGATATTTACAAAAATATGCATAAACTGATTCATGTAAAATACGATGCAAAAAAAAAAAGTTTAAAAAATATTGAGAAAATACTTTCTAAATTAACATTCCATATAAATGAAATGTCCAGGTTCTGAGCACAAAACTAAACAGAACTGAAGGTGCCCTGAAATGATGAGAATACAAAAGGAAATCAAAGCATGTGATGAGTCAATTTTGAAGTAAAGACTATAGTCTCAATATCTCTTTTTCTCCTCCAGACAATCTGACTCAGGCAGCAGTTAGGAAGCAGAGACCGGATCCTCATGTTTGCTTACAAATTGCATGAGGAGATGAAAAGACCCTGTGGAGCTGGAGAAAGGAGAAGCAATGAGATAAATGGCCTGTGGGTCTGAAGAAATGGAAAGGGAAAATGGAAAAGAAAACTGGGCTGAGGGAAGCAGATGGCTAAACCAGCAAGCATGCAAGATGAAAGAATGAAGACAAAAAGACAGGGCTAAAAATATCAGGATGGGAAAAAAGACATAATAAAAAGAAAGAACAAATCCAGAACAAAACAGAGCTGAGACCCTTAAAGGGCTGGAAATGAAGAGGCTCAGATGAAAGGAGAACAGGCAGCAGGGAGGGAAGGCAGCAAGCAGACCTGCAGTGTGTGGGAATGGTGGCTGCAGCACAGGCTCTGGGAACTAAGGAATGCATCCAGGCAGAACACACTGGCACCTTCTCTTCTGGAGGGTCAAAGACATGAAGGAAAAACTGTTTTCTAAGCAATCTGACAGTTCAGTACCTGTACATGAACTACCTGCCTTTCACTGCCTTGATTACCATCATAATTAATTGCTTAGTGTGGATGTGACACACGGAACAGCAAGAAGGCAGCGGGTGTTTCTCGTGTAAAGTCATCCTCTCTCCTAGTCTCCCACTGTGACATCAAGACAATGGTAGCTCTGGGTGTTGGAGAGTCCAGGGAATCTTTCTATGCTACTGGCAGGGTTTTTTAATAGCAATAAATTCCTTATTTAGCCTTTTTTAGAGTTTTAATGATAAAATTACTGTTTGTTTTGCTTTGAGTATTTATCTGCCTGTAGGTTGAGCTATGAACAGCTTTCACAACTACTTTTGAAATCCATGTGCTTAAAGTGCTCTTGTACTGCAATCAAACCTTTATGATTCCAGGCAACCAACATGGCCAGGACTCCATCCCTCCAAGACATTCTGTAGAAACCCTGTTTAAACTCTTCAAATAATCTGAACACCGCAATTTAGATTTCTCCCCTTCTTATATCAGTTCTGCACTGCAGTGTGAACTCCAGTGTCTTCATGTTTTAAATACAGCATGAAAAGAAAATCTTTTCCATAGGAGTAAGTTCAGCAAGTATCACTACAGCTAAATTTGGTCTTTAAACTTCCTTTCTGGTCGTGCCCTATTCATCTCCCACATCTCCATGATTTCTTTGGTGCTGCTGGCCCTGCTAGCAAGCTTACACTGTTCCCCTTCTGTTCCACTACCCTGTTACAAAACTGAGCAAAATATCACCTCCAGGTGCAGTTCCCAACAATGGAGCTCACAGACAGTTATCCTCTCCAGCACTTCCCATTAGCAAGCCATGATGCTGCTTGCAGCCAACTAGGTCTACCTTCACTAATTTTCTCTTATTGTGCCATATTTCTGTACTGGGCTCTGTTGTGGCCATTTTATGATATTACAGTCCCTTTGATGGTGGTATCATGAAGTAGACTCCTGTAGCAAGTAAAAGACCTCTTCATGATGAAGTGATTAAAAGGTCATGATAAGAGAGCTATTCATTTAGTACAAGGGAGTACTTCATGGTGATCTCAAAGAAGCTGTAACAAAGTGATGAATAACTCACACCAAACTCGTCTCTCCAGGAAACATCTAATCTGGTGCTATATTTGCAGACAATAAATAGAATTATAAGGCTAAATTTGTGCAGGTGGTTGACTGCCTTCACTGGAACATTAATTTATTGCCTAAGACCCCACGCTAAACCTTTCATGCTCAAATGCCCAAAAAGACTTGTCCTTACTTAAAAAGAACACAAAAATTGGATAACAAAGGGGCACATCTTAATATTTCTCTAAAAAGTGGACTCAACCATTTGATCTGTTAGGTCTGTCACACTATCTGTGTTCCTCATAGCTCGAGATGGAAGCTTTGTTTAAAGAGTGATGTGCAACAAAGACAGCTTAAAACATTTCTCTGGGACAGTTACATAAAGGTCTAGTCTTTTCCACCTACTTCAAGGTATTTCAACTCTATGTCTGTATTTTAAAAGACCTTTCTTTCATTCTATCTGTACCAAAGTAACTGCTAACTCTCATTTACGGAAATTCACTTATCCAATGCTCCTTTCAGCACTGTTGAGAAATGCCAATGCCAGCAGATTTATCTGCTTTCCCAACTGTCCTGTTGGCCTAGTCAGAGGCAGTCAGACAATTTTTTTTTGTGATCAAGGAGCCAGGAATGGGGCCAATATAAGAAAGATGGGATGGTTTCCTTGTGCATAATGCAGGTGGGACATACCCCTGCCATGCAGTGCATGAAAAAAGGACTGTGAGACAGGATGGTTAAAATATTTGAAAAACACACAGCCTGTTTTTATCTTTGGACATTTGCCCTGGGATGAAGTTTTCTGCCACTGGATTAATGAATTACTTCTTAAGAGTCAAACAGAGCCAACCGTCCCCATTGATATCCACTTGCATGGTGGATTCAATTATGCTGTACAGTGGTGTTTCAAATGAATGAAAACTCTGCCTTAGCATTTTTGAAGCAATGACCTGGGTCAGGCTGACCATTTCCCTTCAGGCTTAGTAATTTTATGTTAATAGAAAGGCACAGGCTTCCCATGAAGGTACTTGCTTAATGAGAAGCAGCAATTCCAGATTCCAGTGATGAAGGAGCTAGCTTGATACTTCATTGCCTTATTTCTGTTTTGTAGGGGGAAGTGACTCATAGAGTGGAGGTGGTTGGGGGGGGTTCTTTCCATTTAATTTTTTTAGCATATATGTTCATCCTCCTAATTTGTAGAATGCTCTTACAAAACATTTGTTCTATTTTAAAAATAAATTAACTACTACTTTTGTTCTTGATGTTGAATATTTCCCAGAGAACTATTTTGTGCTCTGATTGTACATAATAGATTGTCACAGAACATACCAACCACTTGTTGAATTGCATCCAATATTAGTTCTTATTTAAGAATGGCAAACCCGTTCCAGCTTCACTACATCAAGTTGAGGGCGCAGCTGGATTTGTTCTTTTAACACCACTGTGTGGGCTACAAGTCAATTTTCAAAACCACCTGACAGAGGACTTGCACATTTTCTCAGCTTTTATTGTGACCCAAAAAAAATCTGTGAGAAAGCTAATGATTTCACAGAAATAAAAAAAAAAATCGTTAGATAAACAAACCAGATCTTTCTATGATTTATTACACAGAACATTCACTTTGCAATGTTTTTTTCTGGTCAGCAGGCTTAATTTCCGATAGATTTATAATTTTACCTAGGGAGTAGAACATGACAGTGAATGTGATCTTCAGAAGGATGTTTTTCTTTTGAGAAAGTCTGTTCCAGTAAATAGAACTATTTTTTTAAAAAAAGCTCCACCTATGAACTTTGTGAAAGGAAAATACTCTTGACAGAAGGAATCATCTATTAGGGAAATCCAGGTATTGATAAAAACAGATTACTGCCTAATCATGTTGACCACTCCCACCTTTGATATGGATGCATCTGTAAAGAGCTGGCTAGAAAAATACATCTATGATGAAAATCTTTTTATTGATCTCTGTAAACTTTGTTAAGTTCATTAATGTGTGATTTGTATCCAGAAACAACTAAGTAGTCAGTTTAAATATGCACTGATATTAATTTGACATATATGCTCACAGTATCTCTCATATATATATATATATACACACACACACACATATATATATCAACAAAGATCAACCTGCAGATTTTCAGTTATTTGCAGTATGAAACCCTACAGAGTTCTTTGTTTATGGAGATGAACTAAGCAGTGAACAGCCCATGAGTGTAGGCTATAAATTCAACAGATTATTCTAGGCTGTAGCTTTCTTTCAGGAACAACAATAACACCAAGGTTGTCTTGTGGCAATATTTGACATAATTTTAGTGCTTTCTCTGCAAAAACATATGTGGGGAATAGAATCCTAAACTTTCTAAAGACGGATGCATTTAGGGGTCAGATGAAGTCAATGAGATGCACATTCTAAAAAACCATCTCTGGTGCTGCATCTTTAGGCATTGAAATACCTCCATAAATGTGACACATAAAACCACAGAAATTGTTACCACTCCCCTTTCCACACGCACTAAAGCCATTCTAATCAAAACTATGAAATTCAAGAGATTTTACATCAAATATATGATATAAAGTGCTTATATTCTTCTCACATACTCAAGTGGAGCAAATTCCATAATATAACACTTATTTGATATTTAATTCATCTTCTTTGTAATTCAGTGTACAGAATTAAATGATTAAACCTAAAATGATTATGTAGATAATGAGTAAAAACAGATCAATTATTTTTTCAATTGAAGCAAGTGGGAGTTACGAAACTGTTTAAGCACCTTTAATATGAGGAACTACCTAGTCAGATTCACATTTGTGTTCTTTTAAAAATAATAATGACTTGAATCAAATTGAGTTGCTTAGATTTTTAACTAAGCAGTGTCTATTTGATTATAAAAAAATCCACTGGCCAGAGTCTCAGTTGCTGTAATGATTTCTAATCTCTGTTCACTACTGCACTATGTCCATTTTGAACATCTAAATCCCCTTCTAAAATATTTTTGTCTTTTGGTTTTTTGTTTTTTGGGTTTTTTTAAAATATAGTTTATTTTTCATAAGAGGTGCACAATAGGTCACATTTTCAAGAGGGAGAACAGCCCTTTGATCTGTATACTGCACATCAAGTTCCCTGAAAGCTCCTCTTCCCTTACTGAAATTTATCACCAATTTAGCAAATTAATTACAGAATTTCCTTTACTAATAATGGTGCTGTGGTTTGAATGACTCTTACTCAAAAACCTTTAATTAAATTGTACTTGTAAGAACTATAAATTCAATAAGGAAGCTGAGATTAAAAAAAAAATACACAGAATCATGTATGTTGATCCAGGATTCTTTCAAGGATAAGAGCCCTGTGTTAGATTATGCCAGCAGCAAAGCTGTGTAGATGTTGAGGAGGGGTGGGATTCACAGCAAATCCACCCTCTCAGAGGGTGCAAATGTAGTCTACATTTGGTTACGTGCCCAAGGCTGAGTGGTGTAACTGGTTCAACACTTCCTCAAGATCTGGATCTTCCCTGATTCAATTCAGTAACAAAAAATTTTGTGGTGCTCAGTGGTACAGAGCACAGATATCCTCACAAACACAAAGAGCCATTTCAGGCATCTATTTCACACATATAGACTGCAGGTTTCCATTAAACAAATAAATGTTTGATAAGGGTCTGTGGAGTGACCTTAACTATGCACCATTCCCATTCCAGCTAATATTAAATGAACACAGACATATATGGATTACTGGCAAATGCTTTGGGAATGACATTAAATGTGACCCTAACAGACCCTAACCCCTTGTTAAAAACCTGATCATTCTTTTCTCTTTTTAAGAATGATCATCAGTAAGAGCAATGCACCCCACAAGCACAGCACTACCAAGGTAATAGAGGACACATCCAGACCTCTGTAGCCTGCAACTGGTTTATAGGTGGGTGCAAGTTATATGATTAATTGCATATTCATTTAGTGGGTTAGGAATTTATAAGGGTCTATTAAGAACTTATTAGATATCACTTCTTTTTTCTCATACCTTTTTTCTTCCTTTTTTTATTCCAATTAGATCAGTGGTACCTGACAGCTAAGGCACATGTAACTAAATGCTACTGAGCTCTTTCTCTTAGCAGACACTTCTCTATCAGTACTTCAGAAGTAAAGTTAATCAGGCAGCTAATGATCTGCTTAGGTCGAAGAAATTTTAACTTCCTCATCATCCATTCCCATTATTAACTGATGGAGCTTCCCACAGAATGCTGCTCTCTTTACATCAGCTCTGGTGGAGCTGATCTAACTGACTCAAACCTGGGATTCTACCACTATTTCTGTCCAGGAAAACTTGCATTTTCCCTTATTCCCAAGCAGGCGCTTTTAAAGCTCCACTTGCATTTCTGGCACAGCTCCTGGCTGAATGAATCTCCCCCAGCCCATCAATAGCTGCAGCATGTAACACTGACATTTCCCTGGCCTTCCCTGTAGCTGATCTTGATGCCTAGGCTGATTTTTACAGATTCTGTGCTGCTTTGGTGTGTGGGGCTGGGCTTCATATTAGGGGGTGGTGAGCTCTCTTCACACAGTAGGNAGGTAGACACAACAATTCCTTCTCTAGCTGGGGACCCAGGGACAGCCAATCCAGATCTCAGGTCCAAGAACATAAACAACATGGACTGAAGAGAGAAAAACAGGAAGGATGGGGCTTCATGGGCTGGAGCTGTGGTTGGACAATTAGCTCCAATATGCTAATGGACCAGAACTTATAAAAAATGTGAGGTCTTGTGACCAAGCCTTCTTTTGCTTCCATCTTGGAGCCATCCAGGCAGAGCCACAGTGGCTCTGGTATTGCCAGGGTGTGGCCTTTGAAGGTTCTTCAATAAATATCCTTTTATTCCCCTTAACTCCATCTAGCCTCTGATCCAGCTGCTTAAGGCTCCTGGCTGAATGGATGTCCCCTAGCCCATCATTAGCTGCAGCAGGTAACAGTGAAATTCCCTGGCCTTCCCTGCAGCTGATGTGGGCACAGAACTTCTGGAGCAATCCCAGGTTGGTGACTGAGCTCTGCAGCACAAAGATGAGATAAAGACACTGCAATGCTTTCTACAGCAAGGTTATCTGCTCTGTTCCGTGCTGATAATAGCACATTTAATTCTCCAACAATCTCCTCGAGGGTATTTATCACACAGCAAAGAGGTGCATTATATTCCATAAACACACTGCAGGAAATAAAGTGGTTTGGGAGTAGACTGCTCTGTGCACAGTGTCTTAGCAGCAAGTTACAAGTTAAATTGAACTTTCTAACACTGACAAATTATTCCATTTCTAATTAAATGAGCATGCAATTAATTAATTCCGAGTATTAAATTGCTGTGTGTAAACTGTCAAAACACCCTTTTTAAAAAAAAAACAAGCCCAAAATCTGAAACTTGACATTCTTGAGTGGACTTCTCGCGTGCAACTTCATTTTAAAAATTTCGAGTAACGAAAAATTAGGACCAGCTAAAACCAAGTTATAACTCTATATTATGTCAATATAGCAAATTATGTATGTTCTTTTTCAGTAGGAAAGACACCAAAAATTAATAACTTTCATTATAAAATATTAGCTTTAAATTAAGTTTTCCACTCAGATCTGAAGGCAAACAGTGCCTACTTAATGATCTTCTAAATTACTTCTTTGGGCAACATTTTTACTCCTCTACTCACCTGATTTTACCAATCATGTGGTTTTCTTCCACAGTATCAGATTTGGATTAATTTGTAATTAATTATTAATTACAATAATTATCTTTAACATGCTAATGCAGGAGAGCTCAGTGTAATAAAGAAAGAGGAATTTTTCCATCCTGCCTGATAATGCAGGAGAGCTTATCAACATTCTGATCATACTTTACACAACCTAAACAGGTTTTGCAATCAATAGGAAAAGGGAATTTGTTAAGTCTCAAAGATGTGCATAAATAGACTTTCTCTGTTATTGGATTATCCCCTGCACTGAAACAGACTGAGTAGGGGACTGCAATACTAAGCAGTGTGGGATTCAGTATCCAAAATATCAATGCCTGATGGAAAAATGGAAGAAAAATCTGACTGAGAACCAGCCTCATCTCAGGACAGAATGAGCTGCCACTAAAGCATAGAGAAGAAATGGGTTTAATCAGGTTACAAAAACATCCAAATATGGAAATTCTACATACTTTCTAAAAAAATTATTTTGGCTTTCTATTTTATGATTTACAAATGTTTCTCTTCATTCCAACCAAAATATCTTTGGCTACAAATTAATCTATCTAATCCTAATCTCCTACCATAAAATCATATTAAAAAAATCATCTCACTGTACACAGGAACCTGCTACATATTTGAAGACTTGTATCCCCAGCCTCCCCCTGGTTTTCAAGAAAGAAACCCAGTTCTTTCTTGACCTAAATATTTTTTTCAAGACTTCACTATGTCCTACAAAAAACACATGCTTTAACACTGAAGTGTGAAACTTCATTTTTTTTTCCCTAAAGCATAGGACATTACTTTTGTGTTTAGTTTGTTCCCTGACCCATATCCCCATATATTTTTATACAATATTACTGACTATAATACACTGCCTATTATGTATTTGTTTACTAGGTTTATTCCCTAGGAAGTATAAGATCTTGCAATTATATCCATTGAATTGAAACCTGCATATACAAATCACTTCTCCCAATTTTTTCACATAGCTTTCAATTCTAATTTTGTTCCTGAGGCTGCTGGTAACCCACTTTGATATCATCTGGTAATTTAAATAGATGTATTCCCTTTTCTGTTATCTGAATTATCAAAATGCTGAATATTACTGGTCTCTGGCCAGAGCCCTATGAGATATAAATCCATCTTTTTTGACAGTGAACCATTTATTTGCCAGCATTCACTCTGACCATAGAACTGCAATCTGCTTTTAATTATGATGGTCCCATTTAGACCACATTTCCTCATCTCCCCCTGGTGACACCACCATGGCCACTCACTCCTTATCTACTCACCAGGCTTTCTGTACAATTGCAGAGAAATTAAACTGATTTGTTATGATTTGAACTTTACAGATGGATCTTGGCAGTTACCTACTCTTTGTTAAATTCTAGGTATTTTCAAGCAGTTTAACTCTTCTCTTAAAAAAAATCAATCTTACTCCATTTCTCCACCAAAATTCCCATGGAAATCCTATTTTCATTCTTCTGGGGGAAAACCACTCTGTCCTTTCCAGTTTTATGGATCATGTCAATCTTCCATATGTCTTCAGAGATTAAAAATCGTGACAATAACTTTACCTCAGGTACTTCCCTGCAGCAATTTTTATCAAGGCCAGGAGGGCAATTCTAATCTTTTCTTTAACTCTCTTAAACTAAGCATTTGTTAGATTAACCAGGTCACAGCTAATCTTGCTTTGGAACACTGGGCAGAAGAGACAACACTTAACCTTCACTGCTATAAGTGCTTCCTCCTCTCTCCAAGACAGATTGACTTTTCCCTTGTTTTTCCTTCCCTTTTTGTTGAAGCACTTTCTAAGGACTCTTTACCTTCACTCAGTCACCCCAGGGGGACATCCCAAGTGCCTGGTCCTGCATCCCATATGGCCATGCCATCACTACACACTGACAGAAAACACAAATCAACAGCACCTCCCTTGTTGTTGTTGTTGTTTTTTCTTTCTCATACTTGCAGTGAGTGCTGTGGGAGGGATGGCCACAGTGCCAGCAGGGGAAGTGAGATGCTCTCCTGATCCCCCAGCCCATCTGCAGTGCAATTCCTACTCAGCTTTCACAGCTCTGGCTGTGGTGTTTGATTTTCTCTACTTGCTCTCACTCTTCTCTTCCTATACAAAGTTCAGCATAAGGCATCTGTTTCTTTTTTTTTGATTCATACATTTTCTCCAGACTTTCAGGCAGGCCCAGGCAAGAACAAACTAAGGAGACAATGAATGAAAACAGGCAACAGTCTGATCTCTAGCTACTGCTTAAGGAAAAAAAAATACATGTGTGTGTATATATATATACACACACAGAAAAAAAAGAACAAGGGGGAATAAGAATCAGCTATTTCTCTGCAACTACAAATGCCTCATGCAGCTTGAAGCAACTGTGCTGCATGTTCTGTGGTACAGATAAGCACCTGTGCATCAAGATTCACATGGACATTACTGAAGTTGACTGCACCAGGAGGTCATTTTTTAATTAATTTCAACTGGAATCCTATGTGAATGCAGCATGCCTTTCTCAGAATCATTTTTAAGAGCCAGATGTAAACAGAACCTGGGTTTGCAAAGTGGATCATAGGGACTGCAACCCAATATTGCAGCCCTGAGGGAAAAAGAACCACTGGTAGAAACTCAATTATTGACAACTCATAGAGGTGTCCTTTTAAAATTCCTCACACACTGAAAAGAAAAAAAAATAAGTTTTGAAACAGGTGCTAAATTGCTCTGCTATCACACCTAAAATATATCTGATTTCCCCAGCAGCTGAACCCTTGGCTCTGCTGGGCATCCTCAGACCACCCCTCACTGCACCTGCCTGTGCCATGCCCCAGCAGCCACTGCTGCCCTGCCCAGTGCTGCTCCAGAAGGCACCACCCTGGGGCCAAGGGAGGCTCCCTCCCCAGCCCTGGGGCCAAGGGAGGCTCCCTCCCCAGCCCTGGGGCCAAGGGAGGTTCCTTCCCCTCCTCCAGCAAACACTCTCTCCCTGCCCACTGAGGTTGACTAAATCCTTTGCCAGTCCTTAGCAGAGAAGAAATCAGTTTGTTCTTGAAGAGGTATTTTTTGGCATGATGAATAACACAGTGTTGTATCTCACTGTTAATCAAACACATGCAACATTAATATGTCAATGCTTTGTGTGGCTCTGACCCTCACAGCTCTGCTTTTGAAGGTTTTTTCCAACTGATTCTGGAATGTGGGAAGTAAAGGGAGAAAAAAAACCTCACAGACCTTTTTGGATAGAGATATTCTGAAGTCAAATTTAAATACATCTAACCTTGGGGTTATATAGTCTGAGTTCTTCTAAATGTGCTGTGCTCTGATAATACCTGACATTTAGAGAAGCATATCCCACAGTTATGCAATAAAGTTGATAACTTTCCAGAATTAAATCCATTCCAAGTGTGAATTCTGTAGAAAGAGCTGAAAGGAAAGTCAAGAAAATAATCTAATAGCAGAATAAAGTGTATGAATTTTCCCATATTTTTTTCTTTTAATTTACACTGAAACAAGAAAAAAATCTACATCTGATTTCAAATTTAAAAAGCTTTCAAACTTCAAGTGCAAAGTAGAGCCAAGCAAGTATGTTGGCTGCTTATTCTTCATTATGAGGGACAACCTCATTTCAAACACATGTAAATATTTTTTACAGAGGTCTAGAAGTTGCTTTATAGAATATTTGCCTGAGCTACAGTTTGCTGGTAACTTTTAAAACACTACTTTACATGCTTAGAACTGGCAGACCTTGAACCATTGGTATTTTCATTGACCTTTTTTTCAGCACAGAGGCCTTCCAGCAAAAGGCATGGAATTTGCTTTCCCTGATTATTGAAGAAAAGCAGTTCAGCCAGTTCTGAGAACAAACCTGGGAAACTTTGCAGCAGCAGAGGAGGAGAGCAGCCTGTGGCACAGCAGCAAGAGACTCCTCAAAGCACCAGCAGCAGCTCTGGCTCCCTGGGTTACTGAACCCCTGCTAAAAGCCTGCACATGCCTGCGAGCCCGTGGCTCTGAGCCTCACAAAATGAGATTCCAAATTTGCCTGGGCTGGAGTGAGAAGCTCATCCATTCTTTTTCCACAGGGGAAGAAAGGAATTGTGTTTATCAATCTCTTCTCAAGGAAAGGATAATGTGGAGAATGAGAGTTCCCTACATACACGCGTGCATACACTCATCACACATTCTGCAGTCCTTCACTGGGTGCAATCTGCTACACAATGGGGAGACGGTTTTTACTGCAGTGATTTGGTTTCTTTTTAAAAGCTTCCATTGTATTTTGGGCACAAAATTATCTGACAATAATGATATAAAAGAGAAAAAAAAGTAGGAAAACTGAACATGTCTATTTAATGTTCCATCTTCCAAAAGTGATTAGCAAATGCAGAGAAATTGGAATTGAAGCTTTATTTCTTATGACACCGCACTCACTAAACCAACCATTCTATCAAACAGTCTCTGCAAATTGCTATTGTCCTAGGAAATCAAAGAGGAAGATGTGGAATTGCCATAGGTACTCACAGTCATACAGGATATACCCCATTCTGCAGAAGATGAAAGGAATATGTAAAAAACAAAAATGTCATTCTGTTTTAAAGCGTTACCATGATAAAAGTGCCTAAGATGATTCTTTGCCTTTGTTATGAAATGAAATATCTCAAATATAATAATGAATGCCTGTAAGAAGGGAATTACACACTTTTACTACAAATCTATTGTCAGGCATGGCCTGACTCTTCCCTGAAGCAGGAATGGGGAAAAGCGGCAGCATATGTTAAATTAAAATACTTTAATTTTTTCTCTTTTTACTACTACTACAAAATTATTGTGCTTTCATGCATGAGATGATTCACTTTTACTCTTAAAATTTCCCAGAATATTTAAAGAAAACAAAAATTTTAAAATCATTCACTTTGTATTAAAAAATTATTTGCCTATATTGAAAAGGTTTTTAAAACGCATTGCTGTGCTTTTGTAATTCTGTCCTCCCCTTTTCAAATACTTGTTTGATATATCTATTGCACTGGTTTGTGGCTACTATGACAGTACATAGTGTGGGATTCTGGCACTGCTTCATTCTTTAAAATAAATCTGAAGATGACTGAAGCATGTAGAAATTAAGCTATATTCATAACATTCTTATCCCATTTAAGTAAGTGCTGGGTTACTAAAACCACTCCCTCCTAAAAATGAGTATAAAATGCTACTATTCAGATGTGCTATCAGTCTTCATTTAATCTATGACAAAAGACAATGCAAACTATTAAACTCTGAAGGATTAGCACTAGAAATTTTCTTGCTACATTTTCAACCAACATCTTCTGTATTCCAGTTACCCTGTTACAAGTACAGATTATGGCAGCCTTGTTCATACTTAATAGTCTCTTAATTAACTACTAATGCTGCTTATTTAGCTGGCATACCACAGAATAAACACACTCCTCAACATATACAGAATGGGGAAGAAGCCCTGGCCATTTCCAGGACATATTTTCCCTCCCAAGTGCTTCCTTCATGAGTTGCAATGCTTTTTTACCCAGCTGTGCCTTACTGAATTCATGAAAGCCACTTGCAATGATTTTAGTTAGAGTGTGAGTGTAATCTAAGGATTAGAGGTAATGATAAGCTGTACAAACTGATTATTTGTGATCTCAAGACATACTACTAAGGGGATAGAAAACACAGTTCTTCACAGGCAATGAATAGAACTGGAAATAATTATCCACTTTCTGATATTTTGAAGATTAACTAGAGCTCAGAAATCAGCGTTTCTGAATCAGTTATGAATACAGAGAACAGTATTACATTTTTCTATTTTGAAGGCTTAAAGTGACCATTTTAATCTCTATTCTGAACTCTTGCCAACCTCATACTAATGACAGGTGTTATTCCATGACTGACACATCATGCCCCTAATTTCTGTATGATTTTGAACAACCCTTCAAGAAAACCATCAAGTCACAGTCAGAATCTAGAACCTGCCCATCTTCACTCCACAGCCAGAGTTAGAGCATCAGTGAATCCTGTCCTGTGTAGGTAATCCTTAAATGAGAATATATGTTCATATCTATTTTGAAAAATCATCCCAGAGACTTCCTTTCCTCTGAGTTAAATTCCTTTCCTCCTGATCTGATTAAGCTCTACTAATATATAAACATACTGTGTTAATTGTGAGAGAGTGAGGACTTTTAAAAACTAAATTATGCCCATTTTTAATCACTCATTAACACCCTTTTTGGTAACACTCAAATGATATTACCAGCTGAGGAAGAAAATTGTACTTGTGAATGTCTTTATAACTTTACATTTCTGGAATGAAAGAATTTCTTCATTGAGCTATCTGACACATAATGAACTCTGTTGTAGGGGTGCAAGAATTTTAATTCTTCTTTCTTTGCTCCTTGAAACAAAGCCCAAAAAAGTGGGATAAGAGGCACTTTCTCCCTGCCCTAAATCCCTGACCCCAGCATCTGTACTTATATTTATTCTGAAAAACACTCTTGGCTCACTAAAATTTGCTTGCTTGATTTCAGATTAAACAACTGAGGATCACTGTTTTTTCTTACATTTCTAATTATTTTTTCCCTGCTTTTAATTTAGTTCACATTAGAAGAATATTGTGAGACATCAGTGCACTCACTAACTATGGGTTGGTTAACATTTCCAGTATCTTTCTTTGAGTAGGTCTGCCTTTCCATCTCATTTATTTAATCTAATTTTTACTCTGATTCTCATTCTATTAATTTCAGAAGAACTTCTTCCGAACCACAAGGCTGTTTCAGAAAACAGAGTCAAGATTGCCAGCTAAAGAAGAGATAAAAATTAAAGTCACCATTTTGAAGCAGAAAGTCAGCATTGTAAAGTAGCATCCTCAATATATTAAAACTTCCTGTCAAACTTATATAGGTCTCTTGGGTTAATAACTAACTTTGAAATCTGAATTAAATTTATTTTTGTAATTTAGAGCATCAAGTACTACCCTTTTAATCTATATGCACCAGTGTTGAGGAAAATACTGAAACCGAATTACATATCTTTGCTGTGCCAGGGGATACAGCAACAGTTTGCTAATTGCAAATATGCTATCTTTTATTGCAAGGAAAGCAAAGAAATTACAGGATCACCAAATCACTTAGGTTGAAAAAGACCTTCAGGGTTACAAAGTCCAACCATTCCCCCAGGACTGCCAGGTCCACGAGGAGAAGCCAATTCCCCTCTGCCCTGGCACTGCCAGCCCTGCAGGAAGGGCCATGACCCATGTGCCAGGGACTGATGCTGTCAGCAAGAACAGACCTCTGCCACAGGCATCCTAAGCAGGATGATTCCCCGCTTAAGATATTAAAAAGGTTACTTAAAGAGAAAAGTCAGCATCTCTGGGAATCTCCCAACAACTTGTGTATGACCTTTCACAGGAGAAAAGTCAAATTTGTCTGTTCAAAGCACCAAGTGCAGGACACACCTCAGGCTCAGACACTGCCTGCAGAGCTGCACACTCCATTACAGCTCATTCTGAAAGAGTATTTTTCCAAAACTCCTAATAAATAGTTTTCACAGAAATACTGACAAAGCCATACTTATAGTGGCAATTGCAGGTGATTCTATAATAAACCATATTTCTTCCCTGTGAAGATATTAATTTACGTGTTTGAAATGTTCATTGCTAAGCCTGAGATTGGGTTTCTGAGGCAATTTATACAGGAGAAAAAATACACTCTATCCTAAATGTACTGAAGGCTAATTTAAAATGATCTATTTGCCATAATATACATTCAACCCCCTACTGAAAAGTTCAGAAGCTTCTCCTCCTTCACATACAGCTCCATCAGGCTATTCTTATGCACTGGGAGCCCTGGCACACATTTCAGATGAATTGTGAGGCTTATTTCAATTTTCCAGCAAAAAGCTATGGGTTAGATACACGGGTTATAGTGTAGATATGCCAGTAAGTCCAAATCTCCTATGGTGTAAATTCAAAAGCATCATCATGAGGACAGTTTCATTTATCAGAATATCAAGCAGTGCTAATGCTCAGCTACATATGATTATTTCCAGAAATTCTTAAATTTGTAGGAAAATTAGTATCCATTTACAAGCACCTGCCTATGAGGCTCAATAGTACCCTGAAAATCAAAACCATTTTCTTCTGTCCCTCTTACATCTTTTAGTGTTAGAAATTGGACCCCACTCTTTTTTGGTGCATCACAGTACTTTTTTGAGGCAAAAAAAAGAAAAATCATACAGGACTGTGCTGGGGATAAGATACAATCCCATCTCACCACAGCTGTAACTGTGTGGGGTTCTAGCCCTAAGTAAGTTTGATAACTTTACTGACAGAAAATTCTGTGGAAAACCAAAGCACTTAAAAGTGGGTTTGTTTACTCAGAAGTGTTTCTTAATTATTAGGATATCTTAGTTATTGAAACAGCATCCCATCACAACGTTGTAAAACACAGCACTTTTGGAGATGCACATCTTACACAACATGTAATGCTTGACATGGATAACTTTAGATAACTTCCAGTTACAGCTGTTTTGTTAGGAGTTTTCTTTTAAGCTTCTTGGTCAGAAAAGCATAATTTTACAGACAACACTCATTTGAATTTTCAGTACTGTATTGTATTTTAGTTCCTGTGCATCCAACTCTTTGATAAAGTAACTTTGCCAGTAAAAAAAATCCTGTACATTCACTAAATGGGTGTGTTCAGAAACGACTGTTTGCTGAGTGATATGATAATCATCTGGGAACTACATGCCATAAACAGCCTGCCCAGAAAAAGTACATGTCTCTGGCAGCAGATCAAGCTTTCTCTGAAGTTAACAATTTAGTGGTTAGTAAGCCCAGCAAGGAGAGGTCACAGTGGCGAAAAGGACATGTGCAGGTTTCAGTAATCTATAATCACAACAGGGGAAAAAATGACATGCTTTAAATGTCTTTAAATAAATTTTAAAAGCTGAAATTCTGATATACCAAAAAAAAAAAAAAATCCCAATTTAGTTCATCAGCTTGTTTCTTGTTGCTGCTTCCTGGTGGGGTGATTTTACTGAGCTCTCTGTGGCCATTTTGGATTCAACTTATTTTACATTAGATGTGAACAGGGCCCACTGACTTTGAAGCTGCTGGGCCATTTATTCTCCAGGCACTCTGAGGAAAGCACAATTCTCATCCTTTCTGGCATTTCAGTCTGTTCTCACACAAAGCTGTTGCATTGCTCTTTCAAGCAGTGGTGCTGCATTCACTAAACTGAAGATCATCTATTGACAACCAGCTGAGAGAGTCTGTGTAAAAGCCTTGTGACCTGTGTCTACTCTGCCTTGGACTGCTCTGGATTCCACACACAGCAAAAACCAAAGCAGAGAGGCCACAGCCCATGCTCAGCCTGAAAAACCCAGTGAAAGAAGGCACAACTTAGCACTGCACATTTAACTCACTGAAAGCAGCACTTCAACAACCTTTATTTGGCCTGTCTAAAATCAAACGTGATGTTCCTGCTTCTTTATTATTAATCAAACAGAAATATTCAATTAAGTTTCCCCTTATAATTAAACTTTCACTTCATGTAATATGCCATTTGTGCAGAATCTGCAGTTGCAATCATTACTGGAGAAAAGAAATGTCAACTTCAAAGTTACTAATTCCTACTAGTTAGAAATTCTCCCTTAGTAGATGATGGTTATAAGTTGTAGACTCTTAAAATAATTTAAATTCAATTAAGCACACATTCTTTTTCTGTAACAGGTGATGATGAAACAGATTATTTGAAGCAGTTAAACCAAAAGACATTAAAAATACATAAACATATAGAAAGATTGAGAAGAGACAGGTAGGAATGACTAACTGCATAAAGCTTATAAAGAATAATGAGTACAGAACTTGTACAAAATTACTATTAAAATTCACAGAGTTGTATCTTTAATTCACTTTGACTGTCTGTAGAAGTCAATTCATCCACATACATTCCAACCTGCATTTAAGAATAACAATGCACACGGTTTTATTATAGAAAATTGTACCTATAGACAAGGTATAATTAGTAATGTGGCAAAACATAATTTGTTTTATGTTATGTATTCAATGCCTTTAAAACTTTTACCCAAAGGTCCTTGCAACTAGGACTTGGCAATGCACTTTTGTAAAGTATTGCACATCTTAACAGAAACCTACAAATAAATGCAACTTTGTTATTAATTTGTAGTTGCATTTATAGTTTGTAATCTGAACTATTCATATTAATCAAAGAGATCACAGTCTTACTACAGGACATTACTTCTAATTCACATCTCTGCCAACTCTGGCTGCTTAACACGTGCACGAACATGCAGAGAATGCTGTAGTAGCACCAAGGATAATGAACTTGTAGGGCTAATTCAAGGAGCTATAAAAAGTATGCATAAAACCCCACAAGTGTTTAGGAAACTGTAAACAGACAGTTACAACCTCCTGTATCCTAGAAAACAAACAAAAAAATCAGTTTCCTGGCTTAACGGGATACAGTCAAGGGCTTTAGGTCAAATACATAATTTTTCTTAGCAGTGACTCAGTCAGGGAGACTTAGTCTTTTTTCACCCTGGACTGCAAAGGCATAACCCAGGTAAAATTTCAGCTCACTAAGGAAGCAATCTAAAAACTGAGCCCTTCTGCCCACTGCAGGGTAACATGATGTTCTGTAGCTTGTCAATGCTGCAATTTATATCAGAGATATAATATTAAATAAACCTCACTTCCTTGACTTAAGTTAAATCAATTCTGCCTCACTAAGTAGCATCTGCCTTCAGCACAGTTCCTAAGAAATACACGAGTACAATTCAAATAGGTTGGTCAGGAACAAAATACAGGTAAGATGCTGAAGTAAAAGAAAGAAACAGGGAAATTGATTCAGCAGCAGATGGTGAGAAAGCTGAGATCAATCAACACAAAACAGTGCTTGAGAGGAGACCTTTTGTGAAAGAGGCAGGAACACAAAGGGCTGAATTTCCAAGTGCAGTGAATGTAAAACGTGTAGGTACCTAACAGCCTCCCATCCCTGCTGATGACAGAATCCGTGGAGCAGTGCTGGCTTGGGAATGCCACACAGAAAGTGAGGTGCATCCTGAAAACAGCATGACAAGCTGAGGGCTTGGAGAGGATGACCAAACACAGACAAGGGGAATATAAAACCTACAAACTCTTGTGGATTAGGAATGCCAAGTCAGGCAAGTACAGAAAAGGGGTTGGTTTGGGATCCCCCAGAATTATCCATCACACATTAATTTGGATCCCTTGGTAAAAATGCAAAGACAAGCAGAGGAAAACTTGAGGAACATTTGTAACCTTGACACCTCTACTACTCCAAATTCTGTTTCATAGAAGCTGGATAAGTAATATTAACATTTTGATGGGACATGGGAGAGGAGGAATAATGATGGTCATGACCCAGAAACTTCATTATTTTAAGAAACCAGTCTAAAAAAGTGAAACATTGACTGCTTTGACAAGCTTTTTAATTTCACCAGGAAAAAATAAAACAGGTGGAATTACTGTAAAAAAATTCATGAAAATTGTCATTGTTTGTAGCCCACTACATCAAGAAAAAAAGAAGGAAAAAAGGAAGGAAACAAAAGACCCTAGTATCATAGAAATATGCAAATAAAGAGTATAATAGAAATATGTATATAAAAAGAATCATAGAAATATATAAATAAAAAGCTGGCAGAAAAAAAAAAAGAAGACTGACATATGATGAAAAGCCATTGCCAAAATAATAACTATAATTATTTCTCAGGTGTACTGTTTTGGATTTAGATGGAATTGTACAGAATTACTAAGTCATCACATTAAAAAGATAACCAATTTTCCCTGGGGAATTTACAAAATAGTCCAGGTAGCCAGATTCATTTTCAGCTTTAATTACTGCAAAGATTCATTTGCAGCTAAAATGTCGCAAACTATCTACTGCAGAACATGATATGCATCCAGGTAAAATCCTTAAAAGGCAACCGACAAAACAGTCTTCCTCTATGAAACCTCAAATCCTGTGGAACTGAGAGCCTGGAGAAATTCACTAAAGGAAGGGAAGCCTGAGCTTTCAGCCTTCTCAGAAGGGAGAACTATGCAAGACTTAGGGCAGATGAATCTGCACCTTTTTCTTCAGAGCAGCCCTGCAGCAAGGCCCTCACCTGCCCAGGTTATAAAGCAGGATTCAGTACACTTAAAAGCAGTGAACCTCCACCAAGGCAGATTTTTTTGAACTGCTTATATATATTCAACAAATACACGTCATGTTCAGTCTGGTAAGATTGATAATCATTTACACATTATCAGCTTTGATATTTTAATTTTGTTCTGTTACAAATAATCTGATTTTGAAGTAAATAATCAAAATTTACTTATGCAAAAGACCACTGTCAATTAAAATGAAGAGTAGCACCCAGACATCTTGATTAATTGTATGTATTTATTCCATTTTGCCAACACCTGCTTTTGGGAGTCAGAACAGATCCCTCAAGGAACCTGATGTTTCACACCAATGCAAGCTTTTCATTATAAAACCTTATTGTGGTTTAAAGTTTGTACACATTGAGCATTAAATGCTGTTTCTGTTGCACAGCTAACTTAAAAAATTGCATGGAGCACCATTTTTTCATTTCCATGTCTGGCAAAATACGTCTAGAATTTTAACTCTGATGACCTGAACTTACTGCTGGTTGATAAGCTGAGGATTTTCAAATTAAGATTTCATTTAAGATTCTTTGTTCTGTAATAAGATTCCAGTAGCCTGGAAATGAAAGCAACAACTGCCTTGTGAACAAACTTCTGATGAAAAAACATTTAATAGGATTTTTCTGCTACAACTACCTGTGTTATTCTAGTACACAAGCTCTTCATCAACTCATTGTTATGTGAGACAAGTCTCCAATGCATGGGAAATGTGGACTCCCAAATTTTCTGTATGGCAACACTCACAGCATCTGCTCCCTCCAGAACTCCCACACAGCAGACCATGGATGGTGTGAGTTGGCTGGAATTTAGGAATCCAACAGCCCTCCAAGATTTGCTATCACTGGGAGAAAGCTTATAAATAGTGCCACTGCCATTTAAAATTAATTACCTGCACCTTGTACAGTAATTTATAACCTGCAAGCTGTCTCTAAATGTTTTCGTAGCAGATTGGGTATTACAGACAAACACAAACTGATGTGGTAGCAGGTAGCAGTTTGGTAGCTATTCCTCTCTGACTTCCCTCAAATTTCCTCTCTGACTTCTCTCAAATTCTCCCTTGTCTATCAAGCTTCCCCCCAAGAACATTTAGTCTCAGAACAATTCCCATCAGCTGAGTATAAATAATGCTTTTGAAGTCTTTATTTCACTCTTGTATGTTGCATGTGAAAAGCTTGATCCATTGCCACTGAATCCAGTCAGTGAAGACAATGGAATCAGGAACCAGCCCTTAATCACATTATTTCTTGAATGCTTAGAACCTAAGTAGTCAAGCACCGAAGTGATGTCAAAGACATCATCACAGCATGGAACTAGATAAGGTACTGAGAATAATGGTATCTGCTCAAGTCAAGGGTATTTGTACCATATTTTAGCCTGAAAAACAGAGTCCACTGTCCACAGCATATTATGTAGGCATTATTTTTTTTTTTTAATACCAGATATTAGCAATATTTGATGAAAAAAAAATCCCCAAACTTTTCTAGATAAGCATCAAAGAAACACAGACATCTGACCAATGAAATGCAGAATGGAGTCTCTCAGTGTCATTTTCATTTCCCAATACACATTGGTTTCCTCCAGTAGAGAGCTTTGAAACAAGTTACAAATCTGAAAGACTGGTACAGTAATTATGTGGTAAAATATACAACATTCTGCTCATGGCATTTCCCCAGTCCTGTCACCTACATTCTGCCTACCCTGTTCAGAGGTGCTCTGCACACTACGCCTGAGCAATGTGGAGTGTGTTCCATTCTCTAAGGCACCCACCACACCTGCAGATATTACATATAACAGTGGACACTACATATAAACAGGCTGTAAGTGGCCATGAGTTAGTTCAGAAGATAAAGGTAAAAATCTTTCCTGCATTGCTGCATTGTGAGGTTGATGATCATAATAGGGAATAGTGATGATAGGAATAAAGGCTTTGCCAACTTGAAATCTTTACCAAGTGCAAGCTGCATTCACACAGAAACAGTTAAACCTACTGCACCCATCCTTTTCCACTGACATCTTTCTTCTTCCAGCCTCTGTTTATTGATGTATGTACATGCATTCAAATCTGCAACTTCCAGCTAATAGCTTGTCTGCTAACACCTCCTGTATGACATTTGAAATTCTGCCAGTTATGTTAAGTACAAAACAAACTCACAATGAAACTGCAGAGCAAAAACAAAACAAGAAGATCTGAGAATATTACAGAGAAACTTGCTATTATTAGCACTTAAACTTAAAAATTCCACTTGGGTAAAAACGAAAAGGTCTGTCTCTTCAATGCCCTGCCTAACATCATCAAATCCTTGCTTTGGTGCTCAAGGAATTTTTTAGTTAATCTTATCAAAATCAGAAACCTTAAAAATCAGCCACCCTAAAGGCTCTTCCACTGTCCTGGGCAGCAACCAGCCAACAGCAGCTTCCCTCTCAAAGACAAATGTGTCAGGTCAAGGCTGGCAACAGGAATGGCTGTGTCCTGTGTGACCATGACAGCTGGAACTCCAGTCAGCACTATCTGCTCAGTACAATCAATCACAGAGGGCCTGATCAGGTGGTGTTGAGTTTCTCCCCCATTCACAAATTGTAGGCACAAAGCAGACCAGCCTTCATATCCAAAATTCAAAAAGTCAAATAATCACCTTGCTGAAATATATGGAATTTTGCTTGAGTAGGATCAGGATTTCAGTAGGTACAGGCCAAAGTCCAACTAGAGCAAAACTCTCACCTCTTCCAGTTTCTTTGTTTTGCAATACTGACATTAGTGGAGATTTTAACTGTCCATTATAAGTAGACATACTGACATTAATGGGCATTATAAGGCTGAGAGTATATAAACTGTACAAAGTTTCCTTTGCCAATCAAAATATCTGCATTTCTTTTTCAGAGCACAACACAAAATATGCTTCTCCAAGTTCAGCTTCCAGAACAGTTCAATTAAGCAAGGATACAGGAAAACAGAGATAATTTGGTTTTGGGCAATACAGTTTTGTTAGTTTCTCATACATATTGTATAAATCTATTTAACTTTTCTTTTTTCCGACCTACACACCAATTGTGTCTTCTTCAGAGCAACCTTTCTTATACCAAGGTATCTTCCTCTAAAAATTACAGCTTAAGGTTATCTTTATAAGATATCTAAAAAGTTCAAGATATCTGAACGTGAATTCTTGCCCATACAACCCTATAAGCCCCACACAAAATATACAGTATTTCTGTCAAAGCTGGCTACATCTAACTGAGACATATGAACTCCACCTTTTGCAGTCACTGCACTTCTTGGCAGGATCTTTTCTCTGTGCAAGACAAAACTTTCACCTCCCAAAGATTTCAGAATCAAGTGGTGAAATTATGGTTACAGTCATGGACATGGAATTGTCAAAAATGTTGCTGGACCCAAGTACATGCTGGCATGGCTGCTGTTATTTAAAGGGAGCAACAGCACCCAAATGTTTTCTGGGTAGTCACCAAATTAAGGAGGATTCTCTACATAATCCCTTAAGGGCAGAATCTATATAAGGGATTTATGCTGCAGCTTCCTACTTCTTCCTTCTTAAAATACCATCACACTCACACATCTCAAAAGTGGCTGTGATGCAGGAGAACCAAAGAATTGCACTCAAATGCATGAACTTGAAAAAGGCAAATAGTTACCTGTGCTGTCATGGTTAGATGTCCACCAAGAAGTTCTTACAAGCAATCAAAATGTTTTATTCTCCATGTGTTGTCACAGGTTATAAAAACCTGTTGTTCACAGATGAAAATTTAAGAGAGTAGTCATAAAAATAGAGCTCTAACATTTTATTTGAAAAAGGAGGTCCTTTCTATGGACAGCATTTGCTAGGTCCCTGCAAACTCTTTGCTGGAGAGGAGGAGAAAAGAATCCCTGTCACTGGTACTCAGAGGTTCTGAGGAAATTTCAGACTCAGGCAAAGCATGTTTTCATCCTTTCCCACTATGGACACTCTCCCAGGAGAGATGATGTCAGTAAGAGCTATGGGTGAACAGATTTGATCAGGGTTTGTCCCCCTCTATGGAATGTAAGGAATGCATCAACCTGCACACCCACCCCAACCTGCAAACAGCAGAGGCAGGCAGGCAGAGCTCTCCAAAGAAACCACACTTCTGTCCCTGCCCATAAATTCACAAAGCTGCACTTCTGCTGCAGCCTGTGTACAGAGACAGCTCGGAACAGCCTTTTCACTGGGGCTGTAAGAGAAGTGAATAATCCTACAGGGCTTAAAGGGATCTTAGACAGGAGGGGAAGTTGGGCTGTGCCCTTGGAAACCAGGCAGGCAAGTGGCAGCAAGGGGAGCAGGAGTGCCCAGCAGTGGGACACAGGTGGGAGGAGGAGGGTTCCCTGTGCTCACAGACAGGCACAGACCCCTCTGACAGCACCAGACTCCTGCCAGACTAACCCTCTATGCCAGAAGACTTTGAGCTATTTTAGAGCAGCTGTGTGTGGGCTGGAGATACTAGGCACAACAGAAAGAAAAAAAAAGGAAAAGGGTTTTTTTTCTTTAGAGTTTACTTAGCATTTGACAAACAAAATGATTGCCATAGCAACATGTGCATGCTGTTGAACAAATATCTGTGTAAGTCACACAGACATAAAGGTTTAATTACTCTATACTGGTTTAAAAACAAATCAGTACATTTGATTGTATACTCTTGTTTCTTTTAATTTTGGTGTTTATCAAACACCTTTACAGACTACTTCCGTATTATTCTCTGCAGTACACATTTCCTGGAATCAGGGAGAAAGAAGCAGAGGGCTCAAGACCAGTATTTGCTGTGGAAATATTCCAATCATGTGGAATTCTCACATGATGGAGTGGGGCCCTCCCTCACCAACCAGTTTTGGTTTAATAGTCAAAGGAAATGCAAAAGTTACCAAATGCCCATTTTGAATATTCCTTCAACACACCATTTTAATTCAGTACGCTGCCAAGGGCAGCCAGATTCTTCTCAAAGTATCTTTTGTTTGCTTGTTTTGTTATCAAAAGGTAAGATATTAAGAACCCAAGAAATATACTATTTAAGTCAAGGGAGGGCAACTGTAACAGAACACAAAGGTAACATTGTATGTGGGAGGATCTGCGAGAAATGAGAAATATCCTGCAGAAATGGGTTTACTACAAATGCTTCCCTATTTTCCCATTCAGGAATAATTAGAAGCTTTAAGTTTCACCTACATTTGGGAATTCTATCCATCTTTTCACAACTGTAATCTTCAACCAACACTTAGTTAAGTGATAGTATGTTAGAATTTCCAAATGAAGATGTTTTCAGATCCATACACTCAGCTTGACTACTTCAATCTGCAGAGCACAAATAAAATTTCAAGATATCAGCACAGTGGACATTCCAGACAAGACTTAAGATTTAAGGGTTTTTTTTTTATTTTGAGAAAAGAAAAAATAAAATTAATTATACTAAGTCCAACTTACGTTTTGTTTATGGATTCCTTTTAAAATTGCTCTTATTTTCATGAAATGTACATTTAAATTTTTAGGATGATATTTTAAGTGAAAGACTGCAACTTAAGAGAACTCCATGTTCTTTTGTCTTGGTTTCTAATTTATGACTCTTAGATCTTCTTTTTACATTTTTTTCCATTATTTTGTGCCTGAATAAGCATTAGCAGTGTGCTCCTGAATGACTGGGATCTCTGACAGCTTTACATATTCTGTACAGTCATGGTTAAGATCCCTGTGGGTCTAATTATTGTGCTTGATTTGTAGGGTGGGCAATACAGTGCCTGATATTGCAAAAAAGTAAAATGCTGAATCACTGAACTGTTCTTCATATTTTCATCTCCTATTTGCCTGTTTCACCACCCTGCCCTGCTCTTTGCAGACAATAAAACACTGTAAAACCGGACAGCTGGATGCAGGGATGGAAGCTGCAATATTTTCACTTTTTCTCCCTTCCTGTCAAAATGGCTAGATTCCCAAAGGGGAGATTCCCATGTGCAGGGACATGACAAATCATTCTTCAATGAGGAATAATGTGAGAGCCTACATAAGGCATTTTAAGTATGAATCAGCCTAATAACTTACATAAGGAAGGGAAGGGAGAATTCCTGCTGTAAATGACAAGCACATTTCAAATACCAGGGTCCCTGCATGTTTGTTAGAGCTTAAAGAAAGATAAACGAAGTTTCCGACTACAGAAGAGGATTTGGTGTGACTCTGCTTTGTAGCCACACAATGGAAATAATCCCAAAAATAAAGAGAAAACCTTATAGGTTTCTCTTGTATTCATTGCATGATTCACTCAGAAGTCACCCTTGGGGGTAGAGGGACACACACCAAACACAGGTAAAGTCTTCCCCCCTCACATCCTACCCAAAACCTAGTTTTGAGTTTGAAAAGGGATTTATTTTAGCTCTGTGCACCATGACTGATTTGAACTTCAGGAAAACCTGAAATAAATCAGATAAACAATAAACTGGTGCTACCTACATAGACTTCTGCAGCTCTAATTACATAGTATTTCTCTCTTGGTAAAAGGAGTTCTCAGGAAGCATGACTGCAAAATCATAAAGATCTTAGGTTGCACACTTCAGGATATTGTATAATCTTCAATCAAATGCAAATTCCCAATTTATACACTGTATCAACTTATTTAATTTAAAGAATTATAAATAAGAGACATGAAATTTTATTGGTATAGAATAATTCTGCAAGCATGTCCTACAGATACATAAAGATCCTAATCTTTTATTCTGTACTCCTTAAATTCTTCCAACCCTTGCATATGATTATTGATCCTCCATGCTTTCAGAGACAGAACATTCAAAAGTAACAAGATCTTTTTGCTTCAGCTGTTATATGGAACTGAGAAATGTGTCTTCCTCTCTGTATAAGCAGCTATTATAAACATGTAATGAGTAATATTTGAGGGTTGAGGGGGAAAAAGAAGATGTATAAATGGACAAAAATTCTGCAGGTGATTTTGCAGTGTAGTTAACTTTCCAAAGTTACTACATTGGCCAAAAGTGCCCCAAAATTGCTTCAGCTGTTCCAGCTATAGCCATCTTTATCTAATCCTGACTGCACTTCTGCTGGTCTAGATCTTTAGATCCTAGTATTTGCCAGAGAACAATGCATAGTAGCTTTTTTAGCCTATTTAATACTGGCTTTTCTTGAACCAAATGCCACAGAGCAGCTCTAGCAAAACTCACTGACAATTAGCTCAAAATAACAGTTTTTACTGCACCCACTGAATCAGTAAGAGCTGGGGAGTATAATGAGAAGAAGACAAAGCTGCAGACAAGCAGAAGAAAAATGAAGAGCATATTTTAGGGCTTCTCTGAAAGATTGTGCCTTGTTGACACTTCTCTAAACAATATACATCATTTTTATGTGCTATGCCCATGAGAAGTGGGAGAGAGTCACAAATAAAAATAGACCTTCAGGACTAAGAGAGTACTTTATACCATAAGCTTGTCATTCATGAAGATGTAGTCAACACTGTTTGATTACTTATACATATTACTTCATTTTAAGGTTTTATTATGTCTTCCAAGAATTTTCATGGAGCTTGTAATTGAACTCCCTCTTGTGCCAAGCTATTTTTATTTATTGATTTTATAAGCAAAATCAATACAAAATATTGTCCTTTAGAATTTTACATTTGCTACTCCAAGTCAAGTGAACAAAAGGAAAAACAGATATTGTGCATCAGTGCATTAAGAACATCTTATACTGTTAAAATTACTGTGCTTCTCCAGGTTTTAGTTGCCATATGTGGAACTAGAGATACCATGTTTAAGCAAGAAGCAGAAAATGAAAAGAGGGGAAAAAACCCCACCCTGATCAATCTTACAGCACTTGGCACTAACCCTTCCTGGAAGCTGCTGTAATACCTGATAATCCAGGAGAGAGCAGCAGGGGAATTAGGCAGGAGCACAAGGCAGGGCAGCCCTTTGTGGCAACATCCACAAAGGATGGGGGTCAGTCCCTGCCTCTCCACAGCAGGGGGACAGTGTGGCCATGGCACTGAACCTCCCAGTGCTCCCAGAGCCTGGCCACAAGGCTCTGCCCAGCACAGCCACAGCCCTGCTGCCAAGGGCAGCCACCCACAGGCCTGAGAGAGCAGCAGAGTGGCACAGATGGTAGAGGTCACCCTTGACCAGAGAGAGCAAAAATCTTGTCATGATCCCTTTGCATTGCTGCTCCATTCACTGCCTGTCAAGTACACTCTCATAGGTCACATCTACACTAAACAGCAGGACTCACAACTATGCTTTCCCAGCAGCTGATTTTTTCCCTTTATTCCAAAGCAGAGATCAGATACAAACTCATATTGCTGCCTCAGGTTTTAGCTTCTATATTTTGCAGATTCTGTGCTGCTTTAGTGTGTAGTTCTGAGCTTCATATTAGGCGATGGTGAGCTCTCTTCACAGAGTAGGGAGACAAAACAATTCCTTCTCTAGCTGAGGACCAAGGACAAATGATCCAAATCTCAGGCCCAAGAGCATAAACAATGTGGGCTGAAGAGAGAAAAACAAGAAGGATGGGAATTCATAATCTAAAGCTGTAATTGGACAATTAACTGCAATATGCTGATGGTCCAGAACTTACAAAGTGAGAGACCCTGTGACCAGTCATCCCTTTTGTGACCATTTTGGGTTCATCCTGGGTGTAGCCCTGGCTGGGCTCTTGTGCTGCCCAAGGTGCATCCATTGAGGCCTTTTAATAAATCCCTACTTTATTCTTTAGCTCTGTCTAGTCTCTGTTCTAGGTCAGCCTACACAGCCTCATCAGTATGAGAAACAAACCACGATATCAGAGAAACAGAACAGCTCTCAGAATACAAACAGTTCAACAAAACCATGACATAAATATATTCTTAAACCACTTTGGAATTCATTTTTGGAAGACACTGTGGTACATACGATCTTTACAAGTGATTATGTATTTAGAATGAGATGAGACTCCTCCTAATTCTCCTCATATCTCTAGATGAAATTCTGCTTATCCAAGGTAAGATCTAGATGACAGTTTTCTGTCTCTCCTTATGGATACATCCTGCACTGTCTACAATAAAGTGTGTTGCTGAGTAAGCTTTGATTTCAGACTTATTTCATCTGCTTAGGTATCTTTGTACATTTTGAGTCTATTGACTGGATTCAACTCACCCTATTACAGTCACTTTTATCCACTGCCAAAACCTGAGATGGAGGAAAAAAACCCCTAAGTACAGACTTCACACTATTATTTTTGTTTCATTTTAGCTACTGAAACCTTTCCCTTGACTAACACAATCAAGTTGAAAAGATGGAGAAATTTTTTTGTCTGAAATTCCCAGGAAGTTAGAGATCCTCTTCTTGGTCAGTGGCAACAGTGGGACAGAGCAGGAATTCACTGAACCAGAGCTCCATAAAATTTATTCCGCTATCAGAAAAGTTTTCTTACAAACACTTCTTTGTTAATTCACTTTGATGCTGAATGGTTCTGGATGATAAAAATTTTATAGTACATGTTTTAAGGAAAAAAATACAGAAAAAAGGAAAGGTAATAGATTATAGATGAATGGCACAGAGATGGGCAGGAGTGTTTTGTGTAAGACTGAAAATAAATGAATGCAAGTCATTTGAAAATAGGAAGTCATCAGGGAGAAATACATCAGAGTTGAAAGATCAAAGGAATCAAATGTAATCAGGCATAGAAATCTTTTCATATGTCACATGGTCCACCTACTTCATAATATAGAATTGGTCCTCTTTCATTACTATTTTTCTCCTTTGCACTATGTTCGCTTTGTTTCTGAAAGCATTCAAGAATCAGCTTATACTTTTAAAAAATCATCAAAAGTATTTTTATGGTTTTTTTAATCACTGGAACAGCTACCATAAGTACTGAGTAATGAGGAGACCTCTCTTCTATCAAATGCATCCCACTTCCCTCAAACCCCAGACTTTCCCAGAATTCCACACCCAGACAGTTTAAGATTCCCCCTCCAACTGCACAGGTTGCTGCCTCTGCTCTGCCACTGGAAGACTGACCCTGAACTGCCCTGCTCTGAAGGTTATCATTTTTGACTTATTCTTCTACCCTATAGTTTATTTCATTTCTTTGTTCTAATGTCAACACTGTCCTTTAGCATATAAAGCCCTGCCTTGCCTCATCCTTTTACAAAACAAACCAAGCATTTTTAGCTCTTCTTATGCGACAGCGTATCAATCTCCCCAGATCTTTTCAAGGTCTCCTTCCTCACTTCTTGAGCAAAGGCAAGAAAAATTGCTCAGAGAATTAAAAAAAAGTCCTGAAAAGTCTGAGATATCCAATGGAGATTAACTGTCAGAAGAAAGACACATTAACACAGATATCCTGACTACTGCTTCTGCACCCTCCCGTGCAAGGCCATGTCAGCTCACTTTCCAATCTCCATGGCAAATTGATTTACTGCAGATGTGTGCAAAGGCCTTAAGGTAATCTGTCTTTCCCACCTTAAGATGCTATCATACAACTTTTTAAGAATTATGGAAAAAGAATGAATTCTTGTTTTGCCTATTATTGTTATTAGAGCAAACCCACATAGTGTTGTCATTTAATATGCTGCTCAAAGAAAAAAATGCAAGGCCAAGGTTATTCAAGACTAGTGTGTCGCTCTTATGCATGCAGAAAGCGAGCAGGCAAAGCATTTTATCCCCAAAAAATAAAAGATTAAGTTAAGGATGCAATTTTTTTACATAAGATGACACTTCCAAAATAAAAGCTTCTTGTTGAACTGTGGTTTGCCTTTGGCATATTAGAATTTATGTCTTGTAAGGATAAAACAGAAAAAAAAATTATCATGTAAATAAATGAAACATGTCAGAAACAGAAATCTCCGAGAATCTGTTAATTTACAATGCATTCTATATATCTTCCTCAGCTAACAATAACAAAATCATTATTTCCAAACTATTTTGTGTGAAGGATTAGTGTGTCACTTCCACAAGATTTCACAGAGCCACAGAACTGTTCGGGTTGCAATAAGATCACTGAGCCCAACCATTAACCCAGCACTGTCACTAAACCATGTCCCAAGTGAAGTGACACATCTTCACAACCTTTCAATACCTCCAGGGATGGTGACTCAGCCTGTTCACACCAGACTGAACAGAATTCACTGAACTTACCTATTTGGTGTGAGACATTACCACCAAAATGAGGCTAACATAAAGGTTTTCTGTGACCACCCATGATCCCCCACAATTAAAGATATGACATCTAAAGATCTACTTCCAGCAAAATCCTCCACAGAAATTTCTTTTGGAGAAGTTAAAAGTATACCCCTCTGAACATGAGTTTTTTCCACAGTTGGACCAAATAACTATCAAAAGTTTTTTATAGACCTATATATATGTTCAGGCGTACTTTCATGAAATATTTTCAGGTTAGAGTAATAAAGTGGAAAGTACAACAGAGATGAAATTTGATAGGCCATTTGTGTAGTAAACTACATCTCCACAGCTCTTTAATCAATGTCCTGAACCAATTACCACTCATTATTCTTGATGCATTGTAAAAGAACACATGACCATATATCACTCTCAACGATCATAATGTTTTATGCTAATTTCATATGCTACCATATATAACACCTCAAGGTTAAAAAGAAAAAGTCTCAAACATTTCTGAGAGACATATAGCTCAGGAACTGACTTTCATTTCCATTATTTAAGTAAATACATATATTGGTAGATATGCTATCCACTAGCCATTTGGAGTACTTTATCAGACATAAAAGAGTGGAAGTGAGGACCAAATTTAGCTGCCAGCATTTTTCATCTACTGCATTCATTTTTTACTCTGAATATTATTTAAACTCATTTCTATGCATAGGAACTTTTTGTAGCCTCAGACTTTTTTTGATAGCCCATCCCAGTGGCAAGAACTTTATAGGAACTGGGATGAACTGGGCTACCCTTTCAGCAGCCCATGACACACAGCGGCACTTGGCAGGAGTGAGACCATCTGCCCAGTTCATAGAACTACGCTCCACCAGACAATATATCCAGTTTGGGTCATTTAGCACCTCTGAGCTTTAGATACAGCCAGCAAAATCAGCACAGGAGTTCTGCAATCAGGTATCTTCTCACATTTAATGCTTCCTAAGCACGCTCCAGTCTCACTCTGTAGACAAATCACAAGGAACTGCAGAGAGACTGTGTGTTCTGAATTCCCATTTTTCTTTGGCTGGAACACATGAAAGATGGTTATAATTTATCTATAAAACTATCAAATATAAGACAAGCAATAATGAAAGCAGATATTACTAACTGTGGTAAGAAACAAAATAATAAAGTAGGCAGATTATGGATTAAGTCAGGATTTTTTAAGATCAAGAAACATATTTGAAAAGGGAACTTTCTCTCTTAGGGATGGAGAGGAAACAAGAAGGAAAATTAAATGAGTAAGAGAGTGCATAATATTATCTGGGAGGGCATAGGATTAGGCAAGTTAAAGTCTCACAAACACTAAATGAAGTAGAGAAGATGGAGGCAAGAAGAGAAAAGCTAGAGAAGTGGAAAAGGAAAAAAGAGAAGCAGGGCTGAGATTTCTCTGTTAACTTGGTATTTTTTAATGTGCACATGGAAGTATACACAGAAAACACAGCAAGAGTTTGGGAATGCTTCCTGACAGAACATAACAGCAAACCACTAGGATAAATGTAAAAACCTGCAAGCTTCAGACTATGAAGATATAGAGTAAAAGGAAGAGTTAAGAATGACATATCACTGGATATCAGTAATAGGAAAGAGAGTGGGAGAGAAGAGCAATCTGTTCCTCACTGTGACCTCTGCTGATTCTGTGGTTTTCCCCATTCATTTGCCTGTCACATTTTCAAGTTCTAAAATCCCATTTCACTGAAAGGTTGCAAGAATTACTGGAACACTAATATAAGCAAAACCACCCAAATAGACAGCCTTTCTCTGAATATTCAAAACAGTTAATGATGTTCTTCTATTTTTGGAACACTATACAAATAGGACATAAATTGCAATGAGCTACCATAACTTTAATACCAAGCTCATATTTAGATTTTTACTTTTCTAGCAGTGTTCACTGTATGATGCATTTAATTTCATCTGAGATACTGAAAAAAGAAATTACAGCACTGCCAAAGCAGATGGCTGCTCTAATGAATACCACAGCTGAGAGTCACAGTGAAATTCCACTCATGAGAAATACTATCAATATACAAATTTCCTTTCTCAACTTTATATCTGCTCTTTTGAGGAGGACTGATTTTTACATGCCTCAAGGTGTTGGAAACCAAACTTCAAATTTAATTGCTGCATTTTCATTTTATGTGTATATGTATTAGCTTAATGGTTTTTAAGTTTCCTATGTGGAAGTCTTATCAACCACCCAATTCAAATGTTCCTAATCTTTTAGCAAAATGAAGAATTAAGCCTAATAATACACTGCAAAATAGCCCAGTGTTTTTTGACCCCTTCAACGTAGCCTTTTGTAGTATTAAATATTTTAATAAAATTTTTATACATATATATATTTTTAGTAATACACATACTGGTGACAGAGAAAAACCTGAGGCACATAAAAAAAGGAACAATTACCCCAAAAATAAGACAGATCTAAGGTCTGTAATGTTTACACAAAAGCCTTGCTTAATTTCAAGGTACAAGATTTGATTACAGAAAAATTAAATGGAAAATAGCCATATACTCCCCATTAAAACAAGTACCACTTCAGTTTGCTAATTTAAATCTAACTACAGTTTATTTACATTATTTCAGGTAAGTTCTTCAACTATTACGGCAACCTGAGCCCCTGTGGTAGAATTTCAGGTTAAGAAAACACAACATTTTCCAAAAAAAGACTCTTCACCTTTGCCCAACATCCACAGAAATGACAAATATAAACCTCATAGCAAAGGGTTGAGACCTATACAGTAAATTAAACTATTTATGCAGTCCACTCTCTGAAAGAAGCCTCCAAAAAAAGGTTACATTAATACCAATGATCTGCCCTGAACCTGAAGGATATTTTGATGAACTAAAAGCACATTTAACACCATGCCCTCTAAGATCTTCATTATGCTGCTGCACTAAAACTTCCACTGCTGTTAGTGTTGCTGACTCAAGAAGACACAGGAGACTAAAATAAAGTTGCACTGGCATCAAGTGCTAGAGAGACACAGTTACTTCTGCCAGCTTCATTTTCTCTATCTTCCCAAGGACTGAAATGCAAAGGGTTAAGGGAAACTAGAATTGGACTCTGTGATCCTCAGGGGTCCCTTCCAGCTCAGGATATTCTGTGGAATACCTTGATGCACCTTTACAACACAAGGTCTACAAGATACCAGTAAGGGCTAGAGATAGAAGTCCATTGCAGCTGCAAGTTATCTAAATGTATAAACAAATAAACCATCAAGGGGTACAACAGCTTGTGCTACTAATTGACAGAGCATGAAAACAAGAACAGCTTTTCCACAGGAAAACTTCTCCCAGGCTAATCTAATCATAGGTACAGACTCTTCCTCCAACCTCTCCTCCAAGACAAGTTTAGAAAAAGGTGATTTTTTTCAGGAATAACTATACAAATTCATAAATCCTCCATCAGAGCATAAATGGGAGTTCAAGCTGCTGAGCAGACTTTGTTAGATGTCAGTTTCAGACCCAGCCATCCCCAGGGGACAGTGGAGAGACAAGGGATTATCACAGGACAGGCTGAGGTTCAGATGTGCTTTGCACTGAGCACGAGTTACTGATTTCCTCTGTTCTGAGAGCCCAGCCAGCACAGCTGGTGAAGATCACAGAAGGAACCAAAGGCCAGGTTCACCTTCTACTCCTGGAACATAAACCCAAGGAGAGAAGAGCTGATGCAAGTAGGAGTGGTACCACTCCAAGCACAGCTCCCCAAGAGGGAGGAGAAGCCGAGGAACAAACTGGCTCACACTCCCTCTGCAGCCTCCTAAACATGTTAAACACAGCACATTCACACGTGTCAGATCAAACAGCAAAGGAAGGGCCAGAAGAGAAACCACAGGCACACGAAGTTGACAGTGACAAGAACTTGAATCAACTCTTGTCTCATATCCACAAAAAGCAGATGAAGGTCACATTCAGGAAGCTTTCCACTAGAGGAAAACAGTTTTAAAATATCTTTAAGATAATGACAGTGAAGATGGCAATTCACCACTGTGAGCTGACAGTGCATCAGGGCCAAGTGAATTGCACACAAAATGCTACAGAAAATACCAATGACATTAGCAAGCTGTCAGAAGTCTCTGTCACATTTGTCCCTAAAGAGAGGGAACATCATGAGAAACAAGTTGACTTGATCTTCACAAAGTTATAAACAAACTACAGACCCAAAGGCCAACTCACAGCACAGATGAGCTGCTGCAAACATTGACAAATCCCCTACAAGATCCTGCTGAAAATCCCGTGCCTTATTCATTGTCCACATGGCTGATGCTGTCACACCATGGAGATGACTTTATTACATTTGTGTGATAGGTAGACAAGGGCTAATCCAAAAGTCCATTTTAAAGACAATGGGAAAAGTTCCATCAACTTTAATTGCATTTTCATCAAGTTCAGAAGTGATAAGCACTTGAAGAGCCTGCTAGATAATGATGGCTACTCGAATATAAAGTTAATGATATTTCCTGTGCAGTGAAAGTGTAAGACTCTGGAAGAAAATTAAATTCTGACATGCTTGCACTGGCTCTCTGAAGTGTGACAAGCAGCTCTGGAGTGCCCATGGCACCCTCTAGGTTCTTGGTCCTTTTTGGAAGGATCTTGACCTTTGGGAAGAGCAGACATTCTCCATGGGACAGTTTTTAAACAGGTTTGCTCGTGTTTTGGATCATTTACCATTGTCACAGGTACTGATACTTGAACTTGTCTTTAAGTGACTAATTTTTTCCAGAATAGTGCCAGGATTTTAAGATGTCAACACACTTGGGTTTTTTCTGCTTATGAAAAACATGCAAACAAAAAAGGCTAACACTTCACTCCTGCTGAAAAGCTTGAGTTAAAGCACAATACAAAATTTCTCTTGTTCAAGACTAAAAACATTTGCTAAGTATGTCATAGTTACACCTTCAGTTTGTGTATTTTATTCTTCTGACCAGGAACCTGCTGTTCAGAATTAAAAATAAGCTGCAATTCATAAGATCACACTATGATTTTTTTCAAGTTACATTTTTTTCCCCAACCTATTTTAAGCAAAATTTAATTATTATTCAATGTTCACTGCTGATAGAGACAGAATTATGCAGAATAATTGAAAAGCATATTTAGTTTTTTCCCCTCTCACATTTTAGAATAATTGGTTTCCAGATTTGACCAGCCTGTTTGATACTTAATCATAACAAAAAGTGATTGTGAACCTTTGGTCAAAGCTTAGGTTTTCCCTTTTTCTGATTTTTCTCATTTTTGCAGCAGAGAAATATTTCAGGATTTCTTCCAACCAAACGTGATTGATACAGTGAGAACTGTCTCTGCTCATGTGTCTGGAGCAGCAAAGGATGAGATTTGTAATATACACAGACATGGAAACGCCTGGAGATGACAAATCTAACCTTAATAAAAGTATAAACAAAATTATTGAAAATGGTTTAAGGAATATTTACATATTATTTGAAAGTTATGAAACTGAACATTTGGGTAGATATTTAACATTTTTTTTTCCCTTCTTGGAAGCTGTTCCAAAATATAACGTTTGCTTGTTTGGGGGTTTTTTTAAACTTGAGAATCTTTATCTCAAGGGGGATCACTCCTGGTGTGATGGTGCTGACTCACAAGCTCAGGCACAGTGAAAGGATCTCAGGAAGCCATCAGCTGAACTCCCTCAACAAAGCAGGATCAGCACTGAATCTAGACCAGGGGGCCCAGGGCTTGATCCAACCAGGCCCTGAAAGTGCACAGCTTCTCTGGGCAAAGTCTAATTAGGCTTGATTGTATTTAACAACTGAAATAAGAACTGCAGATTACATTTGGGAGTTTTGGTTTCAAGACAGCATCACTGACAGAGTTCAGTCAAAAGATGTATGAGAGCACAGACAAGACTGGAGAAATATTACCCTTTTTGCTTTGTACATGCTTCTACTTTGTATTGTTATTTAAATTCTAGGGTATTTTAAACAAATGTTCAGTTAATATTTACTTAAATATAAGCATATATACGTATATTTAAATGCATTCTTATGGATCATCCTTGCCCTGTGCCTGGAAGTGTTCAAGGCCAGGTTGGATGGGGCCTGAGCACCTGGGCTAGTGGAAGCTGTCCCTGGCCATGGCAGGGGGTGGAGTGAGATGATCTTCAGGGTCCCTTTCTACCCAAACCATTCTATGATTCTATGACACATTTAACATGTGAAAACAACCATGGCTCCTTTACAAAGACATTTGGTTCAGTTTTTCTAAAAATACTAGTAAAAACAAACTCTACTGTTAGGGTGACTTTAACTCATCAGTGAATATTGTGGAATGACTCTGCCTCTTAATTTCCATTAAAAGTCAAAACCAAAATATTTTACAAGATGACAACTCTGGGTTTCTAGACTGTGCTTAAGCATTCTATTTCATATATCAATACATCTGAAAAGATTCTTTAGCAAACGTTGTTAAGGGAAAAAACCCAACAACCAGAAACTCACTAAGTCATCCCTAGTTTGTAAATCTAATTCATAACACTGCAGCCAAAGAAAGATGTTAATTGCTATTGGTATAAAATTCATGACCACTGACAATATGTACTATTTTGGCAGCAAGACTAAAATTCTGAATGTGTGATCAATGACAATTTTAAGATTAAGTGACCATTTGGGATTACATTCATCAATACTAATGGTATCTTATTTAAAAGCTTAATGAGAAAGCTATAATGCATATCACATTTCTCAGTAAGATACATTACTATTGAATTTCAGAGAGACGCATTATGGAAAATGAAATAAAAGCCAAAAAAGTCCATTGTTTAAAATGGATTTTTTAAGTGTATTGAACACATGAACTGGACTGCAGGCATTTGCTTAGAGGACTATTCTTTAGGTAATTCCATCTTGCTTATTTGCAGTCCATATGAAAAGAGTGTGTCTAAGTTAGACCTGAAATTAGTCACTATAGAACATGAGGATATCTACATCAGATACAACATACATGGCATTTTCAGTAAAATGTTTTAACATAACGGGACAGTCAGACCCATGAAGTGATTTTGCTCCTCAGAAGTCGTTTATTCACAGTATTTGATGTGAGCCAGCTCTTGTATTTGAGAAATCAATATGAGTAATAGTTGAAGTAGCAATGATTCATGCTCAGGGTAAAACCTGTCAAAACTGAAAGATGTAGAAAATATTCTTTTAGTCCATATTCTTTTGGTAGAGAGGAAGGGAATTATTTTTTAGAAGCACAGAATATAGAATTGCTAAAACCAGGTGGGTGCACCAGTTGAGTCTAGCTTGTGGTGAACTCTGGCAGATCTCAATCCAAATTAAAGCTCTGTTCAGCTTTTCCAGCCTGTAACAGCTACTAACACAGTCCCCAATTAGGACTCCCAGCAGTCCTTGCCCTGTTATTTATTCAGGCTGTCCTTGCTTGTCTTTCTTTTATTAAAACAGCCTAACAGCCTCTTGTGGGTTTTTTTTTTTTTTTTCCATTCAGCACTGTTGAGGAAGACTTGTTATCACATATTTTGACAAAAAAATAATTTCTACCCCATCTTCTAAAAACCCCCAAACATTACATTACCAGTGTATAACTGGCTTTCACTTGTACACTATTTCCAGCACATAGAAGAGACATGTGGAATTAAAAACATAACAAAACAACAGAGAAAACCCCAACACCTTTTTAACACTGGGTTTTTCCTGTCAGTGGGCTGTGACAGACAAACTCTTCACCTACAACGGGCATTTCTGGGTCATTTCTGCACTTATTCCATGCACAAGAGAGGAACAGGGGGGATATGATTGTTGCCAGTTTCACAGCAGAAGGCAGAACTTCTGCTTTATAGAATAAATTGTCCATAGATTAGGGGAACTGCTGACTTAAATAGTACAATATTGCCTGTTTCTATAGCATTTGCACAGTGGGATTCCAGTCCCCACAGATTATTATGGGATGTAAGAATACAACCACTCTGAAAATCAGAGTTATGTTAAGACTGAGTTTCTAAGCTGCTGGATCTCAGAAACTCAGCTGGACACCATCTAGGTCCTCCTGAATAACAGTATTCATACTTGATAGGAATGACAATACTATTGAAAATAAATACTTTTTCTGTCAATAAACATTTTCTTTGAAAAGCTAAATGCCTTCATTTTTACTGAACAACAGCAAAGTACAATCTTCTTTTTCAACACTGGCTTTGAACAAGAACCTGAAACATGAATTCTGATTTTTCAACTCTGGCAACACTGAACAATGGAAAAAAGCCTTCTTCTACCTCATTTAGAATTATTTATTTTGCTTACTTCTAAAACCTGAGGTTGAGCAACAATCCTGTAAGTATAAATGGAACAGAAAAACCCAGTAAGTTACTTGAAAAGCAGCAATATCTTGCCTCATGTGGTTTATTAGGAAAAGTGATCTATTTTTTTAACTGCTACACTAGGCTGAACTTGTATATATGAATCAACACATCCCTTATGAAAAACAGGAAGTGGATGCATAAGGACTGGTATGTAACAAGTGATAGGTACCTTATTAGATGTAAAGAAACAGTGGAAGCATCCAAATAGTACTCCAGTTTCCCATCTTTTTAGTTCATGTTTTTATTTTTAGAGGAAGAAATTGTGACAGTTCCAGCCCTGTCCTGTAGGGCACCACAGTAACACCCTGGCAGAGAGCATCCCCAACATCCCATCACAAACACACCAATGATTTTTACACAGTATTGCAGATATATGCAGATCCTCCACGTACAACTCTGCTACTTCTAGTAAGTGGTGAGGCAGTAACCTGTCTGCTGGACTGAATGCAAGCACTTAAAGGACTACTACTCAACAGGAATGAAAGGTGAAGCCTGTTTTTCAGACAAATACAAAACAAACATCCATGTCCACGAGTCTCACCATAAAACAGACTCTGTTTTCAACATCATCCATTATGGGTGCTGGTGGCTATTACATTTTGCCACATAATTTAGATAAAATCCTGGATAGAAGTGGGACATTGTGTATTCACATGAATACCCACTCCTGAGGGATAATTCATGATAGTAGGTGGTGTCATAAAATCCATTTCGCTAGATTTTACTACAAAGCACATCATCTTCTCAGGCAAAGACCTTGGCTTTTTATACCTTTAAAATGCCTTGCTTATTTGTGAAGCTCTATAAAGTCAAATATATGAAAAAGAATAGCACTATGCCAAGATAACCTACAGCCCTAGCTGTTATATTACCAGACTCTGTCCATCTAAAACTTCAACTCAAAGTAAAACAACAGCCTTGAAAAGGCAAAAATTTTAGCAGCCTACTTCCAAAAATTGCTCAATATCTGACCTTTTAAGCACCCAGTCTTGTCATACCTAAGAGAGAAATAAAATATATCACAAAAAACTATTTGCAAGAAATAAGCTCAGATTTTGGGGGTGGATCTCTCTTAAAAAAATCTCTTCCTATTTTTTTTTCTTGCTGCCCTAAAGCTGATAAAAATGGTCTTTGGTGTTCTTGACAAGAGATAAAGATGAATGGGAAAGTCATGTCAGGATCAGACTTTTATTTACGATCTTGTAAGTTCAGGACTGTGCACACGCATGATTTGCTTCTGGACTCATCTCAAAATGAACAAATGAGAGATGAAAGATTACCCTGAGGACCTGCAGAAATACACATGAAAAACAGGTTTATCTAAAGAAACATGCATTTCTGGAGGAAAAGGGTGATAGCATGAATTTTATATCAGATCTTTACTTCATAGAGAGTGCTACATAAAATATTGTTGGCCAGATCGCTGCTGGTTTAAAAAGTCTTTTTTTATTCCTTTGTATGAAATAATCTTGTTGAGAAAATGCTGTTTCCATGTGCTAGGTGACAGATTTCATTTCATCTTCGTTATGTGTGTTTCCAAACCTTGGCTGGTACTGCAGATAATGCTGCTCATAGCCAGACTTCCACAAGCACTGGATAAACTATCTTGAAAATACCTGCACGTGTTAAAACCAGTGTTGTGACTAAAAATAAGACATAGTGCAAGGTAGTTTCTTTACCTCTTAACTTTTTCAGAAGAAAAATCCACAAATAAATTTCACTGACTGAGAGGTTTACTTACAACTGAGCATTTAATTTCCACCTGCTTGGAAGAAAGATAATCTTCTAATGCAGAACACATAATGATAATTTAAGACTTCAGTGAGTTCTTCCCCTCATGGATTCTCCTAATTTGTGGACAAAATCCTGAAGATCCTTTCAGTGCACTTGAGTAAGTCAGTATCAGAGGCAATCTCTAAAAGCTTGATGAGAATGTCATTTGTTTGTCCTTCATTTGCTGTAGACCCTGGTCAGTACTCCCTGTCATTATCCTCTAAAAATAGATATTATAGCAGCAAAGGGATGACAGGCAACAGCACACAGCAGAAAGTAACTTGGAGGTTCTTTGCTTCAAATCCTATGTTGGAATCTTGTCTTCAATACATTAAACTGAAAATATTCAGATACACTTTTGAACTATTTCTACTGGATGAGTGACATTTAGATCTAAAATTATTTTTCTGCTTCCTTTCTGAAGAGTATTGGGTTATTCTTCATCCTGATCTTACCATAAGAAGTGTTAAAATCTATTTATTTTGAGCTAAACATATTGTTTTATTAAAATTCTCTAGCTAAAAAGACTACAGTTTGAAGCCCTAATTCAGGAAAAGATTTCCTTTTTTAGACAGTATTTAGATGCTCATGCTTCTAAACTAGAGCTGAACTTTAATCTGTTTTTAAGCACATTTCTGAACCAAGAGCTAAAAAAAATTCACACATAATTATCTTGTACTGAAAACAGAAGATGATGCCTTATTAATAGAAAAGAGAATAAAGTAGGAAAAATTCCTGAAGCTTGGCATTTAAAAGGGCTTTGAAAGCAGGGAAAAGGAAAGAACAGTTTGTTTGTAGGGAGAGAAAAAATAATCACAAGGATTTAATCACATGAGGATCGAGAGGAAATGATCTCATCTACTTCTTCATTTGCACTTCTGTGGCAAATTATGCTCTAGCAAGAGAACTGAGAGACTATGCCCATAATGTCTGAGCAAAAACTCACTAATATCTGGAATAAAGCTTATTTCATTTCATGTGGAGTCCAGGGACAAGTTGCAACAGTCTGCTGAGGGATGTAATATCAAGTTAACACCAAGGTTCCCTAATGGTAAAAGAATTTCTTAGGACCTTAATTCTCACTCTTCTGCAAATTCACTGCCCCATTCTTTACCATTAATACAAGAACAGAGTGTCTGATTTCCATTTCCTCATCAAAACTATAAATCAGATTTTGGTAGTTGTGAATTATACCACCAGAAGAGTGAGAAAAGTTTAAAATACCATTTTAACACAGTCCTTATTGAAAGCAATAGTGAAATAATCTTTCCTCTTGAAATCTCAACTGGCTTAGATATGCTGTCACCCAGAGTGTCGCATTCTTTGCTCACACCTTGACAATCTTCAAAGGAAAATCAAAAAGATACAGCCCTGCAAAACTGTCCCCTCCCTGCATACAATAGGTACAACAGTTTCCCTGGTGCTGTCTTCCCACTGTCCCAAAAGAATGAGGATGGCCTGACATCCAGCAAGGATGTCTGAGCTCATTCCCCAAATTAGTTTCTATTTCTGATCTGCTGCCTTGTACAACGAGAGTTTCTCAGTGACACTGACCAAATTATGGTGAGCTACAGACAAAGACCATGTATACTGCAGCTGAGCCATGGAAGCTTTGGAAGGTCAGAAACCTTGGAGAACTGGTGAAAAGCAATCCAGGAGTGTGGAGAATGATGGAGTACTGCAGCAAAGAACACACAGAAAGGACCTCTACAATCACCACTGCCTTTTGTTCAAAGAGGAAACACCAGAGAGCTCCAGGGCTCGTGTTCTGTGACCTGCTGGGAAGGAGATGGAGGGAGCCTGACATTCAGAAATCAATGAATAACAACTCCAATTCCTTAGCAGAAGAGCTTTCTTCCATAATATTTTCATAGAGCTCTACCAAACCAGCTGCTATGCCACATGAAATGGTTTTCATCCTTGTATTAAGCGTAATTTAAATGATCCAATTATTACTTTTGTATTCAAAGATGGCTTATTTTCATGCAGATTTATGTTTCGTTATGCATAGAAGATATTCTTAATTGTGCTGAAACAACTGCAAATTTAATTAAAGTTTGCCATTCCAAGCATAAAATAGATTAAAGAAAATGCTGACAACAGTAAAATAAATATTAGACTATTTAATTTAACATTTATTTTTAATCCAAACATCAAAATAACATTGTTCCTAATTACAATTTCATGACAAAATATCTTGAAGAAGTATTTGTCTCTATTTCCCTCCAATCTGCTAAGCTGAAACACACTAGCTTATTTATAAAACTGTTGATTAATAAATCTGTTCCAGCTGTATTACTGTATGTTATGAAGAACACAGATTGATGTATGTAAACAACCATTATAATTTTAAAAACGCAGTCTTCACAGTCTTCAAAAGCAGAAATCCCATCAAATACATTGCAGGACAATTATACACCTAAATCTTAACAAAGGAGGAAAAACAAGGGACAAACATAGCTAGTAAGGTCCAGAGATCTATGGCAATTTATAGCAGATGGAGAGATCTACTAGATACTTATAATTTACTTGTGGTTCCTTGAACTGGGTATTATTAGACTCAACCATGTGCTGTAACTTTGACAATAAGGAAATCCTCAGTTTCATAAAAAGTTACATTGAAAAGAGTCATGAAGAAAGAATCTGGCCTGGTTCAACTGAAACTAATTGGAAACTCTCCAATTAAGTTATGCTGCTTAGTATTGATTTTAATTTTATAGTCAATGAATTTAATAATTTATACTTAGCAGCTGGGGGAAAAAATATGGTAGACAGGCAGATTTCCTCTCATCCAGATGCAGTAAGTCTGGCTCTGACTGAGAAAAAAAAAATTCCTAAACCATAAGAATTATGAACACTAACTTAACCCTTGATGTAATTCAGAAGCATTAGTTAAGAAGAAATATACAGGCTTTGCATGCCTTTTCTCCAACAGATTTGGAGGAAACAAAAGTGCCTTACACCAGTCTAACAAATATCCCAAAAGTCAGAAAATTTGGAGGAAAAAATAAAAGACTTTCCCCAGTTATTCACAACAACATTTTTTGCAAGTCTGAATAAATTGTCTTACATGATTTTTGGTGCCTCTTCCTTCCACCTTAAGCAACACATTCAGGACCTAAGGTATTATTTACATCTGAGTGACAACATCCAGCTATTATGAGTTTTAGGACCACCACTTGTAGAAGACACAACACTCACAGTATGTTTCTGCTTTGAAAGCCACAAGCTCAGCTGGAGCAGTCTTAAGTGACACAAGCCTCATCCAAAGGCACCACAAACTGCTTGCCAACCCCTGTTCATTTCTCATTTTAATTACTTCTTGTCAACACAGTTGAGCAAAGAAAACCTCTAGATGGAAAAATATAAATGCTGCAAACCTCTTTCCTCTATGTAACTTCACTGTGAAAGGATGGAAATGTTTCTTTTTGCAACAAAACCAAGACTGAAATACAGAAAGAGGGTTCTACTGCAAACTGATAGAATCAGCATACACTGAGAACTCTCTGCATGTCAATGGACCATCTTCATCAGGGTGTTAACACATTTAGATGTAATAAAGTGTGACAGGTACTTTCATGTTTTCCTTATTTATCTTTATCAGCTATATATGTTACTACCAAGAAAATCTCAAACAAAGGGGAAAAAAAAACATCCAAAATCAAAAATTCAATAGAACAAATGAGGAATGTAAGTCAGTATGAGGGATTATTAAACTCTTTCACAAAATAAGAAGCAATCAAGAAGGGAAGTAGCAAGGAGCATGTATTTTTCAGATAGGAATAAAACTGGAACTCTTCACCAAAAAAACAATGAACTGAACAACAGCAGCTCTTTCCTATTGATATATGCATATTGTAAGGAAAGCTTGATCTGGACTCCAGCAGAACTGGTAGATGAAAACCCTAGCTGGATGTAATACCAAGTTAACAAATCACTTTATATCGACACTGTTAGAACAAACAAAACAACCCAAACTTATTCAAGTAACCACTGAGTTCATCAACCCAGAACTATTCTTTCATGAAGAGCAGTTCATATTTTAGTAGCACTTTTTATACAAGCACCAATATACACAGAGGAAATTCATAAAGCTTTTTTTTCCTTTCCTTTCTGTGTTACAAGATTTATTTTAGAAAACTCTACATGGCATTATTGATCAAAACTCTTTTTGACAATGTAATAGCCCCCAAAATCTCTAAATACTGTAAGAAACAAAGAATACACTGCATTATGCAGGCTTCCACACTATCACACTTCAGACTCCTGAAGCCAACAATAAAAATTCCATTATATGAATCAGCCTAGACCCTTTTTTTGTATAGTCCATAAATTATCAGTGCAGCTGTTTAAAAGAGAAGGAATGTCAAAAGATAGGATTGCACATAAACAGGCAGTAACAGTGCAGTTTAAGGGTTAGAAAACCTCTACTGTCAAAAACAGCATGGCACTTCAGAGGAGCCATGGCAATTTATCTCCCTGAGAACCAGGCAACACCTCCACACACATCTAAATAAAAACTTCCCCATCATTGAATCAGAAGGTTTTGGGAAGAGAAATCAAGTACACAAGTCATAACATATGGGATTACAAATGAAACATACAAAACAACGAGGTTTTTGGAGTTTTGATTTAGAGGCTCTTTGATTAGGAAGCGTTGGCTTACTTGTTTAACATCATATGCAAGAAGAACAAATCTTAGGTCTGGTGAAACAGAGTATCTTGATGCTTTGAAGGTTACCTGCAATGAAGGAACAGTAAAAGTGCTTTAGCAATAGGAAAGTAATAAAATCCCCTTTCCCACAGCTCATTTAAAAACTTCCCATTCATAAGACAGAATTGGTTTAGAAAACCTATGTAATTTTCACAAAAGAAGGACTCACTAAATAATTCTTAGTCTAATTAGCTAGTAACAGAATAATGGCAACAGAAGAATCTGGCTTCAACATTAAATACCAATAAGAGGCTGATGAGTTTTTTTATCATCACTACAAGCACTAAGTTCAAGGATACCAACTATAACCAATTCATTCCCAGAGGATGAAGGAAGACACTTTGGTTGGAATGATTAAAAGGGAGATTCATCAGTAGGTTAGCCTTAAAGATAATATGCAAGAAAAAGAATAGGTGTGCACTACATCTCCACTGCTTTTCTTTTAACACCACATATACAAACATTTTGCAAAACAACTTGAACCAAAGCAAAAGTCTTTCTTAAAATAAAGAAAATTCTTAGCAAAGTGAAACAAGGTAGCATTATAAAACTAATAATGCTTTACAGCCACTCAAGACTACATGACACCCAATTGAATTCAAGATTGTAATTTCATCAAGGGGTGATGTTGATGTCAGAAATAATTTAATGAATCTACTGCATGAGAAAGATAAGAATGTGCTTTAAAGGGCACTGAAGGAAATAATTTTAAATTAATCTCAAGACATCTATTTGCAGAATGAAAGGAAAAGGAAGAAATGAAAACTGTAGATAAGAATAGAAAAAAGTAGGACAGCAAAAAAATAACAGAACCACAAAGCCATACAATGAAAACAAATAAAAAGCAGCTATATAGAACAAGATCTATCCACTATTTGATTTCTTAAGGATCTTGTTCTGCTTAGCCTAATCCCACTGCTAAACTAATGAATTCAACAGGGGTTTAAAGGTACACAAGCAGGAAGTCACAAACTCTTACATACAGAGTAGCTAAGGAGCTATACCTGGAAAAAAAGAGCTTCCAATAAACTGAAAAGATGCTACATTTTGATATACATATTAAATCCAGGTTCCTAGGTAATACAGTTAGAATCAAGCTATCCAAAAGAATTAAAGGGAAAAATATTTTTGAAGATAAACTGTTTGATTCAGCAGCACAACAGAGTGAAAAGTAAGAAGATAAATCTGCAGTCTTGAGAAAGAAGAAAGAAAAAAGACAACACACCTTAAACCATCCTTCTGTATCTACAAAGCACCCAGAACACATTTTTACTGGGCCCAAATTTGCTTTCATGAGTTAATTATCTTTAAGCAGAGACTATGTTAATCTTTGAGTAACATTCCCTTTTCCTGGCACTCCACTGAAAATATTTTCAGATGTGAAATTTATCTTCTTTCTAGCAGTTTATTAATTATTGCCCCACAACCTCAGCATTCAGGCAACTTTCCAAATTCATTCCCAGGGAGTGCAGCTCCTACCAGTTCACACATTTAATAATCTGCAGTCCCTGATTGTGGCACCACAAAGGTAACGAGGCTCTTCCTGCAAACACCTGAGCAGCTCAGCTGCAAGCTATTGGCAGTTCCAGGCAATACCAGCAAGAACTTGCATATTCAAGTACAGAGTGTTGTGGATTTGGGATTTAAAGTCTTTTGAATCTCACTGATCTTGTTTATTCAGCTTGCACTCACCTGCAAAATTTTATTTGCCTCCAGACACAAGGTGTACATTCAATGCAAAAAACTGTATGGTAATGGAGTTTGGGCAAAATAGTTTTCTTTTTGTTAGCATAATGATATAATTCTTGGTAAAAGGAGTATAAAGCTGTGTCATACTTTTTCATGTTTTACCTCAGAAATAAGAAACTGAAAATCAGACCAGCAGAAATCATGTGCCCATTGCCAAAGCTGATAGCAATGCTGATTTTTTAAAATTATCTTAAGAACCTAACCTATCATTAGCCCTTTTATTTAAGCCTGAATTACAATCAAGCCTTTAACAAAACAGATGTTTAATGCTAGTAGAATTGCAGAGAGATTTAAGTGACTTAAAGTGATTGCAATTTCCTTAAAATTCTGGTTTTGAAGGGTCTTTCTTTTGGTAAAGACAAGCACAATTTTGGCAATTAATTCAGAAACTCCTACTTATATGCACAGAAGAAGCCCTTATACATTAAAAACAGAAAATTAAATTACCTGACTCATTCCTCCTGCAAGTAAACTCACAATCTGTGAGTCACTAAAACAAAAGACAGAATTCTTTTTTTTTTCCCTTCTTCAAACATGTCTAAGGGATTTCATCAACCAACAGCTGCCTGACCCCATGGCTGAGGAGATTAGACCAGCTGGTGAAGGGCTTAAAGAGAAAGTTTCAGTCCCTGCTGTAGGAGATGAGATGTATGCCACACAAAGTTTTGGGAGACCATCTATTGTCCCAACCTCTCCAGGGGTTAGATATATTTATTCATTAAAAAGAAGCTTGTGAGGACTCTGACCCCAAGGGTTTATTCTCTTCTCAGGAGAACACATTTCTGAGTTTAAAAGGAAGTGTTGGGGAAATACCACATTGGAAATACACTGGGAATTAAAAACCCTCAGGTGTCTTGTTATTAAAAATCTGGAGGATGGTTGTTCCACGGGTCTGCATATCCACAATTTCTCAAGCTTCTTGCTTTGTCAGGAGTTATTTAGCCTTCATTAAGGAAGACAGACCTAAATGCTGACCCATGTGACTATAACCCTATGGGTTTGCTGTGCTTAATCTCTAAGAAATGGAATTTTGGACGAATAAGCTCTGAAATTGGGAGAAATAGAGCTGCCTAATTAGGCACAGTCCAGGGATGCTGAAACAGGGCTGGTTTCCCTCTGCATCACTGCTCAGTATCAGCTACTTAGGGACTGGGGCAGTCCAACACTGTGCACTCCATGCACACCCTAATCCCTTTCCAAACCCAACAGAGGCAAGGCAGAACACAAGTTAAAAGGGAAGAGAGTTTCCTTGTTTCCCTCTACCCAGTCCCATCAAGAGTTGAAATCCCTATGAAAAACAGCAGCTCTATGCAATCAGAAAACTCTTGGACTGGAGAAATTGCTGCAATCCTTATATCGGTTACAGTCCACACTATTGCATAATCCTGAGACAAAATAAATGTGGGGTTTTTTAACACTTGTGCACTGTCTTCCCTGCTTAATTCACACACCTGCCAGCCATTTTTCCCCATATTGCTGCATTTGACAAAATTTCCCTTTTTCTGACATAAATGATCCTTATACCTGATCTTTCATTCCTCACTCGACCAAATCCCCCACTGACTGTAAAATCAGGTCTAGCCATATGAAACATTGTATTTCTAGGTTTCTCTGAAATACCTCCTGTGATAAGAGTTTAAATTCTTCTCCTGACAGTAATGCATGATGTGATGACCTCAGTGGTTTCACTGCCACCATAGACTGAAACAGTAAAAGACAAATCCAGGCAAAAAGACAGAATTTGAACAGGCTTTTGTCCTTCAGCTTTCCATTTTCCTTCTCTCATCCACCTTTCAAAAATTGCTAAAATATAGTTTTGCATGGAAAAGAAGAATTGGCTTTTTCCACCTTTCCGTATGGGTGATTAAAATGGAACATAGAATTCCAGTGAGCAATATATTCTCAAGTTTGATTTCCAGTGTCAATATTTCTTTCTTTTTCTAACTTTGCAATGGTATGTGTGTTTTCCTGTTAACAGAAATACCTGTTATGATGGTGTTTATGAGAAATTTTAGGCTTGGTTTAGGCTCTGCATCCTCAGCAAGGGCCCCTAGTATCAGCTCTTTTTATTTCTCCTGTTTTCTTAAATCCTAGTTCTGAGCTACTGATGTACTGGTGACTCTCTTCATCTTTCACATACGATAAAATTTTGGGTTTACTGGTTTTGTGGATTTTAACTACTATGACATTTAAATCAGTGCCTTATTCATAATCTTTCAAAAACATGGTATAGAGCAAACAGATGAAGTTATCTGTAATACAGTCTAGCCCAGAGTTGTAAAAATATTTTTGTAACATGTATACAGAATACTTTACAGTATTCTTTTTCCATAGTTTCAGTCGGATGGTTTAAAGTGAAATAATGTATCATAGTTAAAACTGATTTAAAGAAATGTTCACTGTTGTGGAGTTTACTTATTTGTCTGGTTTGGGTTTTTTCCTTTAGTTTTACCCCTCCTGATGTTTCAGTTTCTTGTCCTTCTATTTTCCCCAGAAACTTTCATCTTCCACACTCCTGTTATTCTCCTTCTCCAGCTTTTGTTTAGTGCTCCCTTAACACACATTTAGGCTTTATATTTTTTTAAATTATTATTCATCCAGAATGAAATATTTTAAGACTTTCAGGAATGTTACTTTAGAGCTTGGTGGCAACCAGGAAATTATACATCTCTCTATTGCACATCTGCATCTGTATCAGAAATTTAACTGAATGGCGTAGTAGAATCTCAGTGGATGGGAATTCATCAGCATCCACAGGTATCCAGCTCCACTTATTAGACAGGCATTGGCCAAATGGCATAAAAGGAGTCAGGTAGGATGGAATTACATGAGCTGCAAGAGGAGAAGGCATTCGGCGTGTCACAGTTCCCTTGGGAGGCACTGGCAATCCAGGGAACAATGGGATTCTCCTTCACTGCCACTGCTGTGACTGAAAGGAGAGGATGGACCATGAGGAAGCAGCAGAGAGAGGAGCCCAGCAGAAGAGCAAGGCTTGTAGCACTGAAAACAGGCAACCTCTGAGAAAGACAGGTTGTAATTAGAAAAATGTGCTATAATTGGAATGATGAAAAATTTGGGTTTCCAAGGTTACGTTTCTTAATGCAGTGCTTCTTGTGTCACCTGAGCATTTAATCTAGACCCAAAACTCTGCAATGCCAGGTGTTGGAACTGTTAACCCTCAGGTTTCCTGTCCAGTTTAAAAGACAAATGTGCCTTAAAACATGTTCTTCTATGCTATGGATGGGTGGCAGGAACCAAATTCCCCAAATCTACCTGGAACTGTAGGACATAAAAATAGACATGAACCAACCATGAGCCTTGCACCACGGCCTCCCTGATAGACAATAACCTCTAACCAGTCAATCACAGAAGTTTTTCCCCCTCACATTTCCCAGGAAAATTGACATAGTTCCTTAACTATATCAAGGAACAATCTTACCAGGGATAGTATTTAGAGAAATCCCAACAAAGCTTCCGTAACCTGATAGTTTCACATTTTTTATGATGAAACCTCCTTCACTTGGACAAAAACCAAGGGCCACCATCAAACCACAGTGACTGCAAACCCTTCCATCTGTCAGGCTTTCCTACCTTGATGCACAGTGGTGCTCTGCAACAATAAACCCTTCCTCATAAAAACCCCTCTACTGAAAAAGGCTGTGCTGAGAGGATTATTGGACAATCAGAGGAGCATGGCAGAGAATGCTACAATATTCATAATCACCTATTTACAACATGTGTGGGTCATTAAAATGTCTAGTTTTGCAACAACTATTAATATTTACGTGGTTATATAATGTTATTTAATGTATTTACTATTATTCACCCTTTCATTAATCTCTTATGCAAGGTTCTTAAAATACAAGCATGTAACCTACTCTTGCAATTAAATCTACATTAATCAACAAAGGAACTGTAATTGCATTATGATGCTGCACTGAGTTTCACGTCAAAAGAGGAAGGTGGTGTGGTGGTGGGGAGCACAAAACAAAACAAAAAAAGTATCCAAAGGAAGAGAACAAGTCAGGCTGTTTATGAATAACACTGTAAAACACCACAAAAGAGTCCCTGCCAAAAGCTCTGCTCTGACTGAAGCTCTCATTCTCTGCTTTTGGCTGCAAGGCCTTCACAGGGCTTCCACAGCTGGGCTGCCACAGCCTGACCGTGGTCCCTGAGCCAAGACTGCTCCTGCTCTGTCACCTTCTGACACCAATAGCAGGCAGCAAAGTTCTTCCCTCTCCACCTTTGTGTAAAAGATGGTCCACAGTAACACAGCAACACAACAGGCTGCAGGGTGTGCTCCTGACAAGCCTCTGGAAACAGGTTTGAAACTCAGCAATAATTGTTTGCTGTGCACCATGATGCAGTTTCCCTTTGAGCTTGAAAAGAGTTGTGGGAAGGCACAGAAATCAAGGGGCACAGCAAGTCAGGAATTACTGGGGGTTAGAAGAGTCCAAAACATACAGCTGGACAGGTTTCACAAACTGAAAACAATTCCACTTGTATTGCCTGGTATTGAAAATAAACCAACAGATTCAAAATATATCCCATCATGCACACTCCAAAGCCTGGAGGAGTCCCAGTAGACTCATTTCTGACAGAAGAGCCTAAATGTTTGTTAGGGTGTGTGCATGGTATCTGAATACATGCACCACAAGAGCAGTGAAACTGAGGGCTAACAAAAGTCTTACCACTTTCATAATTATTGCAGCTTTTTTAAGAGGGAGAAGTGAAGGCAAAACTTCTGCAGATTTATTTCAGAGAATTCAACACACTTGGAAAGTTCCATAGCAGACCTACACACATTTTCTATCCTCTCTGTGCTTGCTTTTTCCATTTTGTTTTGTGTTTAAGGGTAGTAGAACAGACTTGAGAGGCTGAGCCAGAATAAGGAACCAGATGGACAACTTTCCCTGAGCTAAAGGATCCATGTGGTCCTCCGTGCTCTCCTCTCCAGCTTGTGCCTGGGTTGTGTTTGAACTGGTAACCTGCTTTTACTGACCTTAAGGAACAGCTGATGGCAAAAGCATTCAATAAAATGTTTGCTAAAGACTGAAATTTCTTAGCTAAATGTGGCATAATGCCACTGATTTTGGAAGTGTAAAGTGCAATAAAGTATTGACAAATGCTGAAAAGCCGGTAGGCTGTCACTTAGGATCACAGTGATAGGCAGCCCAGCCAGATGATAGAGAACATATTGTAATCATGTATCGAGGCAGCATCTCAAACACCAGGATGCCACACAGTGATTAATGTCTAGGGCTTTTTCTGGCTCCTCTTAATAGGAGACTGGCCCAGCCTCCAGCTGTGAACATTTATATGCTGCTGGGTAAGGATATTAACTGTTTATTAGACAACTGAAACAGGAGGGATTACGTGGATACAGTCAGAGGAAAATGTGTATTAGAAAACATCCTTAAATAACACCACCCAGAGATGTTAACAAATATTCTTTGTGCTTTGCAACCTACCCTTTTCACTTATGGCACTGTATTTGTTATCCATAATACTGCTTTGCTGATAGTTTAATATATAAAGGCCAGACTGTTTTACTAATTGTGTACAAAAAAGGATTCCATTCCAGAAGGACAAATTAAGTGCAAGAATTTCTTCTACTTCTAAATAAAACCTGATTATACTGGAAAAAAGTACTTTAATTCAAGAATTTGGGATAGATCCTTCCCCTGTGTAAGAGAAGTGGGCATCCTAGAATGACAAAACACTAGCCTTTCTTCTTTCCAGGTGCATGACTATTATTAATGGTACTTTTAAAGGTTGGGGGATTTTGTTATCTTTATTTATGTTAACATAGGGGTTTTTAAAAAACCGCAGCCTGCTTTTTTGATGATACACCTACTTAGTGAGCACAGCAGATTCTCATTAGGGATATCTGGCTTCTACACAATAAGCAACACAAAGAAGGATAAAAAATGTGTACTTTGCAGGAGAGTTGGATGTACTTGCAGGAGTCTCTAGGATGCAAAAGAAGAGCCAGTGATCTGTGCCCAGTGGAAGATTGCTTCAGGGGCTGAGCAATGAGGGAAAAAAAGAAAATCTCCTCTGAGCTGCTGATTCAAACACAGTCCAATCAGGGGTGACAAAGAGTCATTACTTGCCCCTTTCCACTGCACAAGGAGTTTATCACAGCAGTTCAATTTTCCATGGACAATTATCAACATTACTAAGAAAACCCTGCTATTTCTGTGGCTGCTTGAGCACAGGCAAACAGGAGAGCAAATGCAGACTGAAATCAGACTAATGACTCCCATCAAAAGGTGACTCTTCCATGACTAAAACCCTTTGATAGGGAAGAATGAAGGAACTTGCATTGCCACTGCCTGTGTTGGATCTCTGCTGTATTTTTTATTAATCCAAGACATCTCTGCAGAGTCATTAAACCACCACCATTCTAATTATGCACTGATGATTAAGCAGATGTGACACTGAGCGAGGAAAATGTTTGATTAATGATCCAGGTGTCTAACTTTAGAAGATTACATTTAGCAGCACAAATTTGGGGACAGTCAAGCTCAGAAGAACAGGACAGCTTTTGATTTCAGCCTGCCTCAGTAATGTTATCCTGCTAGGATTGTTGGCCACCATGGCAGAGAGCACAGAACATTTCCCACTGTTCTCTTCCAAACATACACCAACAAATTTGCTGGGCCTTCTGCTCTGTTTTCAGCTTTTTATTATACTTCCTCCATATGAATACTAATTGCTGGAATTGACTATTTTTAAGTATAACACTCTCAACTTTTGGCTGTGTAAAGAGAGGAGCTCTGCAGGAAAAAAAATACACTTAGGTTTTTATTTTTTTCATCTATAATTACTGAATGGTTGCTTGAATATTATGTATTTTGGATCAGTTTCCTACATTTCTAATTAATAGTAGATCTCTAGTGTCTAGAGCACACTAGGTTTGTGTGAATTGAGGATAAATCAGTTCCATAAAAAGCCCAGAGAAGAACAACTTTGCAAAAAGAGGCGACACCCACAGTGTGAAGCAGCCTGTCCTTCCCAACCCATCATCAGCTGGCAAGGCTGGGGTGGCATAATGGCCTGAATAGCCTGTCATGCTGGCACCAGAGCACAGGCCAGACACTTCCAGCCAGCAGTGCATGAATTCCTCTGTGAGGAGACTCAAGTGTTGGCATCAGAGTCACGTTCTGCAGCCGGGGATGCCCGAGCAGCTGCTCGTGCTCAAGGTGCACTGAAGGCACCGCACGGGCCTGGACAGGCCTGGCCGGCCGGGAAGGCCTCACACACACACTGCAATAAATGGCCAACAGGGAAAGTGCTTCTTAACACTTGAGGGTTTGTATTTACAGAAATCCACCCTTCCCCTGATGCCTCAAGTTTTAGCTTTTATATTTTGCAGATTCTGTGCTGCTTTAGTGTGTAGCTCTGAGATTCATATTAGAGGATGGTGAGCTCTCTTCACAGAGTAGGGAGACAAAACAATTCCTTCTCTAGCTGGGCACCAAGGACAAATGATCCAAATCTCAGCCCCAAGAGCACAAACAACGTGGACTGCAGAGAGAAAAACAAGAAGGATGGGACTTCATAATCTAAAGTTGTAATTAGACAATTAACTCCAATATGCAAATGGACCAGAACTTACAAAATTGTGAGACCTAGTGACCGGTCGTCCATTTTGTGACCATTTTGATTCATCTTGGATGTAGCCCTGGCTGGGCTCTTGTGCTGTCCAAGGTCCTGTGCTGCCTGTTGAGGCCTCCTAATAAATCCCTGCTTTATTCTTTAACTCCATCTAGTCTCTGTTCTAGGTCAGCCTTCACAAGGCATCACCACCCACTTTTAATTGTGTCTGACAG
>VXBC01011959.1:325482-389896 GCA_013399945.1 Ploceus nigricollis
GCAGCTCACAGAAGGGGAGTCACACACACACACACACACACCCCCCCCCCATTAAAATATAATTCTCTCCTCCATCCTCCTCCATCTTTACACTGACCCAGGAAATGAGCATCAGATTCTTTCTCCTGAAGTTCTACTCTCCTCTTTCTTGTTTGAGGAGTCAGAAATAAAGGTCACCTGAGGCTTTGTGCTTTGAAAAGAGGAATCTCTATCAGCAAAGGCCAGGAACAGACCAGGAATAAAATCAGCCTTTGCCAAAGAGCGCTGATGAAAATGAATCATCCTTTTGAGTCTGCAGGTGTAAAAGATTTTATTAAATTAAAAGTACAGGGATTAACAATAACAGCCAGTGGTCTGCACGGAGTATTTATGAGGAAAGATTGACAAGCCACACAATTATGCTGCAAAACCCTGATAAACGAGAATTACAGGGTGGAATGTGAGAACAACAGTGCCAAGCAAAGCAAAAGAAAATGCAGAGTAAAGTATTAAAGTACTTCTTAGCAATTACTGCTAGTCAGAAACCATTCTTGACCCTTTAGTGGTCAAGAGGAATAATCCCCAATCATCTAGTCTGCCATTAAAGGACAGAGAAACAACTAAACCAGAGATTAACATGACATTTTTCTTTGCATATTTGTTTTCCTTAAGGAAAATATTCCTATGAATCTTGAACAATTTCCCCCTTTTCTACTAGTGAGAAACTCTCAACATTTAAGTAGCATTCCCACCTTTTATGAAATATTTTTTCCTCATAGACATCAGGTAGATTCCCCAGCACATATGCTAAGCACAATCCATCCTTCAGATGGTCTGAACAAAGCACAACCAACAGCAAATCCTCCAACATCTTGGTTATTTACACATAAAACAGCAAATAACTTCATTCAGAAATCATTCATTCCTGACAGAGGAATGGATTGTATTTTTCATTTATATGCAATATAGTCTAGGTTCTGAACATATCTCCTCTAACTTTTAGATATTGTACTCTCTCCCTCCTGTAGCAAGAAAAAAATGTTAGCAGACTTTCACTGAGAGAGAAGCAGATAATATATATTACTTACAAAAGTTGTGTTTTCCAGTAATAATGTAGTTGTATTTGCTTCTACATTCAGTTCAACAACATGTCCATTCCTGGTTTTATACACCACTGCTGTATCTGCAATGACAAAGAAATAAGCAGTTAGCAAACACACTGAGAATTTAATGCATCTGTAGAGAGAACCAGCATGTTAAATTAATTAGAGTATCCTTATTACTACACACAAACAAGACAGAAGTTTTGTTGATTTGCCTCATGAGCTTCAAAATTACCAGTTTATGCCCTATAGCATGCTCCCCTCATTCAACACATCTATGTTTTGGCCTGATAGCAAAGTAAAGTTTTTCAAAAAAACAAAGTATTTTGTTGAACATCATATTCACATCTCCTTAGAAGTGATTCCAACAAAAATTCTGTGCTGGTCTGTATTTCTGGTGACTGGATGGACAAAGTTATGACTATTTTAAGACAGTCCATATTCTGTGTGATTCAAGCTGGGACAAAGGATACTGAATTTCCTTGTGAATTGAATGTTGGCAAAGGAGGGTTAAAACTAAGTAGGTCTACTTGCAAATCATTTAAAACACTGTGGGCTGAACTGTTGCAACTTTTTCCTTTTTCCACTCACTCAATTTATCATTTCTTGGGAGAAAAAGAATCTGACACACCACAAGGAAAAAAAAGAAATCTGAAATTAATTGGGATTTCTATGAAAAATACTTTGTATTTGCTTGTATCAAAACCTGCAAAATTACCAAGAAATACACAATTACTACATCAGCCTTGAGTTAAAAAAAAAAGTTCCAAATTTTCCACTATTTGTTACAAGATTGAATAGAGTGCTGATTTTCTCGGATTATTTAAAACCCATGTAAGAGATTTATATTAATTAAATGAAACAATTTTATTATAACAATGTAAAAATCATAAGAAAAGTTCTAAATTAAGCCTAAAGGAAACACAAAAGAACTTCCCTGATCCTCAGTAATGTCTGAGAAATTAATTACAAATCCCTGAATTTTATGAAATGGGAAGTAAACATGACTGGAGAAAAAGGTTATGCTATCATAAAAAAAAATGTTTTGCTTATTCAGAAAAATGTAGCTCTATTTTAATTGACTCCACAGGAACTCAAGATATCCAGCACTAGTGAATGTCCTCTGGTATGTTCTGTAAAATTAATGACGCCTCATTTGAAGAGCTTACTAAGCTATTTTAGGACTGTGGCTGGGAAGCAGGGTGGGATTGATGGAGTTTAGGACAGTATTATTAGAGCTGCTGTTTAGGAAGGTAAATCAGACTGTGAACTGTGGAATTAACAGCAGCTCCTTTTAAGCAGAAAATATTTCAAGTGTTTAATTTAACAGCGCTTCATAGACAGTTATTTGGTTTCAGGTTACCAATTACAGAACATGGTCATTTCTGCAGCTTCCTTTAGGCTATTTTGCATGTATTCTTTTAGGAACCCCAGCACTGGAAATCTCCAATGACACTGGATCACAGTGCTGAGTATTGTAGAAAAAAATGAAGTTGTCTGGCTAAAGAGCTGTCCCTAGTTATGACTGAACCATATTGTGAGAAATGGCACAAATAACCCAGAGACACTGAACAGAAGTGTTCCAAACCATGCATTTTGACCCCATAGGTGACACTAATGTGCTAAAATCCAAATGAGTACAGAATGTTACTCCTTCTTATTTATCTACTCTCCTACATGTCATCTACCAACAGGATTTATAGTATTGTGCCTCATTAACTAATCCTACCAAAACAAATTCACTCCAAAAAAGAACTTTCCCTTAAAATTCCTAAGAGGACCACGAATAAAATGCACAATCCTAAGGCTCTTCTTGCAAGTCCTTCTCAAGGTGTGAAACAACATTTGGAATGGCAAATACTGTGAGAGACATAAATCAAAGCCTTTGTTCTAAAGTTAGAAGAGAATTTACTCAATCAATCAGAACAGAAAACTGAGTCAGACCTCTTGAAAAGCCAGGCTTTACTGGACAGTCATTATACCTCTCTTTGAACTTGGATTCACTAGTTACATCCTGAAGGGCATAAATCAAACAAATGCTTGCAAAATGTATGGTGGTTTGCAGGTAAAAGATTATACCAAAATCCCATGTAAACACAGAGCATAACAGTCCTCAGAAGTAATCATAGTAATTAATATGGAAGTCACATTCCAATCAGTATTTTTTCAGGCTGGATGATGTGACAGTTGATGATCACACCACAGGACAATTATTTTTTTCATTGATAGCTCAAATGTTAACTAATAGCCAAAAAGACACTTTTTTTTTTTTTAATTTTGTTACCTAGAGTCAGAAATTCTACAAAAGAAAACACTACCTAGTCCTTAGCCTCATCCATTGGCACAGCTGATGGATTTTTTTTGTTTATTATCTTGGTGCCTTCACCACAAGGAGGTTCAGGGACCTCTCAGACTTCACAAAAACATTCAGAGAAGTGGAGTCCTTAATTCAAAGACATTCTCATTTAATTTGAAACAAACAGTAGTATCATGTGAAAAGGTCTCAGGTGGGCACAAATTGCAGCCCTGAGGAGACATATTATTGATCTGAGGACATCACTAGAATAAAAAATATCCTTCCTTAAGCAAAGGAGAATGTGAGGAAGCCTCTGTAAAGATGTGTTATTGAGTCACTAGCCCTGGATGATGCACACAAAAACAGTCTTGAAAACAACTGATTGAAAATTTACTAATTGTAATAGTTCTCAAATTTCTGAAAAGTTTGGAAACTCCAGAGCATTGAATAACTGAATAATTTATTCTGTTTCACTAAAACATGAAGACAGATAACCAAGGGTCTGTATGTAAGTTATCCTGACATCAGCACCAAAGAAAATAATGGCACTATAAATCCAGGATTCTTCCCACAAAAATAATGGCTGGCAATATAATTAACACCTAACAGCACTTTACAGAACATAGATCTTGTTAAAAAAAATTGAGAGTGTTATATTTGATAGAGGCAACTCTACTGAAACTGTGTATTGGATTTTCATCCAAGGTATTTGATTTATTTTATGATATCCAAAGCTTACATTAAACAGAATTAATGGGAAACACATTAGGAGGATTAAAAACAGTATCACTAAAAAATAAAGAGGTAGACAGGGTTATTATACACAACTATCCTTGGGAAGAATTGATTCCATCTTGATTTTGACCTTAATTCTAAGGCTGACTGAGAAGGAGGCTGCCCAGTGGACACACACCTCTGCAGGACAACTTGATGCTCAACAGGTTCTCTAGAACGTATTTGGCTTTCACAAAGAATGCAACAGTAAATAAAATATTACATGAAAACAAACAAAATTCTGGGATTGTCACAGCAGAACAAATTCACCTTAGTCAGCAACATCCTCTTACAGAACTGTACTAGCTGCAGAACCAACAGTAATTTATTTATCAGAGCGAGGCTAAATGTCCAAATTCTTATGCTATTGTATGTTTTTAAAAGCAAATATTTTCATCATCTGCCCTATCGCTAGGCAGAGAACATGGAATATACCTTCTGCTGAAATGATTAATCCATACATTTTAAATCACATCTTGGAGATATATATATAAAAATATAGCCCTCAGTGACAGCACTATTACATAAATACAGCACCATGGTAATCTCAAGTAATTTTTAAAATAAAAGCAGTATTTCTTATAAATAGCTTCACTAATACTATTGTTTCTGGTTTAGGTTCAACACTTAACACTCCTAAGGGTTTTGGACAAGATCAGGGTATGAGTTGGCAGGAAATGCAGCTCTAGACTGTGTCTGGCATAATATAAATTGTTCCAGGGAATGTCAAAGTACAGTCAAACTATCATAAAATGAAAAGAAATCAATGCAAAACTTTTCCTACTTGACAAGCAGCTTGACCCCCATCAATTTTGCAATAATTTCTTTTCCTCCATTTATTGAATTGACAACACGCAACCACGTAGTCCTAAATGCTACAGAATTCCTTTGTAGCACTCACAGTTACACATGATATGTTCACATAAAACATACCAAAAAAAAAAATCCAGGCCCTTGTAAATTCTAATGAAAAATCCTGTACTGTTTAGGGGGGAAATGGACTTCCAGCTTTAAATACATCCCCATCACTGCAAATCAATCCCTGAATTGTTCTAGTGCAAGAATTTGGGCCAGGGTCTATATGGCCTTTAATGATTTATCTTTGTGACAGCAGGACACTGAATGGTGGTGGTTTATTTGAAGAGTATAAACTCTAGTTTCACATGTCACTGAAATTAAGGAACTCATCTTGTTATTTAAATGACACAGACTGAGTTGAAAGGACACACTACCACACACTTTCAAACCTCTTGAATTTTAGTCCAGTGTTCTATTCACTTTCACATCAATACTGATCCGACTTTTATTAGTTGGAAGCCTTCCTCTTTTATTGGTGGTATTTTCATCTTTAGACCTGTATGTGACACAAAAAGCTCCAGGCTGCTAATCATATTTATTCTTTTTCTGCCATGGAGTAACTCCAAGAGTCCCTCTCTGTGCCTTAACATGTTGACACAGGTGCTATCTGCATAATTCAGCAGCAAGTCAAGAGAAGGGAGTTGTGTCCTTCATGTGAATGAGCAAAGGGGGTGTGAAATGTTTTGTCACTTCTGCAGGTCTCTGCATCTGGGATATTTTACAAGAGATTGCAGACCAATAGAGATATAAGACATGATCAGTCGACCAAGTACTAAAAGTCAGCTGTGTTGTACTTGGAAAGATCCAACAGCCTAAGGAACAAGTGGGGCTTCCTTGATAAAGTATGAAAGCAGGAATCCTGCTCTGGATGAATAAGAATTTATGAAAATATAGAGACCCATCACAAGCTCACTAAAGCCACAGGACTTAGAAGATTACTGAATCTGAGCCTCCACTATTCTGTGCATATTTCATTTTAGCCAGGCACGACTTGCATTTCTACCTAGTCTATTCCATTCTCAGAGGTTTTAAGTGATGATTTTTGACCTATGAATACACACTGAGTTATTTTTTAGCCTCAAACAGACATCATGGCAACCCAAGCTTATTATAAAACTAAAACCTGCCCAGCCTGTAAGTCTACATTGCCATCTTGTTCACTGAGATTAACATGAATAACCTCTGCAGTTGCTAGCACTGACAAGGAGCAACAGAAATAACAGCACTTCTCTGCATGTAAAGAAAACCTGATTCTTACTAAATTCACAGTACAGTTATTGTACATTTTGTTTGCCAAACAAAAGTTTGGTAAAATATTTGCTAGATTTTTATTACTTGTTGATAATAAGGCTTATTTCATGGTAACTCTGAGAGAAACTTGTGTGGATAAATCAATTTGAATGGATACAGGCCAAGACCAACTTGCTAGAACCTGGCTTAAAAGTGGTTTAGAATTTACTAATACCGATATTGAATAGTTTGACAAAAAAACCTGATTTATAAAGAAGGTACAAAGACTGTTAATTGCTGGTTATATGCACAGAGCACTGTAAATCTTAGCCTAAGTAAATTGTCCAAAGGAGATCAGCACTCAGGCAGTTTTGTGCAGAGAAACCATTGGGTATTAAGGCAATTTATCTAACAGTCTTGAGAGAGCAAGTAGATTCTAAAAAGTGAAGGAAAGAGAATGAAATAATTCAGGCAATGCTGAAAATCTGTTCCACAGTATCTAGAATAAGGAGGCCTCAGGGTAGTCTTCTGAAATTGCTGACAGTGTTAACCTGAAGATTGCTAATGTTTGTTTTCCCACTGAAAATATTTACTAAGTTTTGGTTTGTTTAGCTAAAATTCTGCTTTGCAGCACAAACAGCAGCATTAGCAACTCAGAGTCCTCCTCTTCCTTATATTTTATGTTCTTTCAAATGCAAACATGCAAGAAAGTTGGTACCTTGCAGTCAACACATATGTCAATCAGCCTTTGCTGTACACAGTATTATTAGAACTGCAGATGGCATTTCATCAAATTGATTATAGAAAATGTCATGCTAATTAAAATAGAGAATGCTTTCTGATTTAATAAACGGGGGGTGCTAGACAATTCTTTGTCTAATGAAGTGTTTACTAATTAAATAGTCATTTACAAAGATATTAGAGATACAGACCAAATTGCAGTATGTTAGTAAAGTCACATGTCAGCTAAGCAAGATTTCCACTGCTCTTCTGAAAGGTCAGGCTGTTAGTAATGCTCTCAAGACAAAAATTATTCTGGACTAGTTTTATAATGCAATGTACTCTTGGAATGTACTCCTCCAGACAATCCTTTAGTATATAGAAGATTTCCTATTCAAAATGGCTTGCAAAGTTGTACACACAGGTAATTCCTGTTCTTTCTGATTCCTACTTCCTTTTCCCATCTATGCCCCATGCAAACAAACCAAAAACCAGACAGAGATCTTACGGTGCAGCAGCTGCAGGAATGGAGGTGGCACAGTGAGAGTAGCACCCTGCCAGGCACAAATGAATTAGCTCTGCTCTTCCTACCTTCTTGAACTTCAGAATGAAGTGGCCAGGCATGGACTGACCTAGAAAATTCAAATTTCCATCCATACTCAATGTATCTTCCTCCTCTCCTAATCTGGTCATTGGTTTGCAAAGCAAGTCAAGCTCAATTCATGTCAATTTTCAGTGGTCCTAGTTACTTTAGCACATTGATGTATGAAAATCTTCAACTCTGCTCAACAGCCAATATTCATTTATAAAATCCATTTCTTCCCTGTCATGCAGCTGCACAGGATCATGCCTCAGTATCACACTATCCCCATGCCCACTTCAGACAGAACAGAGGGACCACACAGCTCCTGAATATTAACAAATCCACTGGGAGATTGATTTACAGGAAAAAAAAGGGAAAAAAAAAGGAACAGTGAAATATATAGTGCAGTAAAGCCAAGCCTCTGGAGTTTGAAAGATGAGGAAACGTTCACTGCAGAGCTGTGGGAGGCAAGAAGGAGGACAGTGACCAGCAGCCACAGGTCATTATGTGACAAGCTCAGCTGCAAGAACATCACTGTCTGCTGCCCAAGTCACTTCTAGACATGTTGGAAAGATGGCAACAGAAGCGAACTACTTCACAAAGGCAACAAAGATAAATTGAAATGCAGGTGACCACAGAGAATGCAGCTGAACAAAGCTGCAGCCACTGTCCTGGGGCTCCACCCAGACACGTCCTGCAATCCAGGTGTGCTGTCAGCTCAATTTTCACAGCAAAACTAAACCATATATTCCTCTACTATGTACTGCCATGGTAATGGAAAGCTGTTCTAATTTAGAAATTTCCAAGTTTTTCCAAGAAGTTTATCAAATCACTTGTAATTTAAGTTGCAACTTTTTGAGGGCTTTGGTCCTGCTACTTGTGGCATAGAGCAGGCACAGCTTGTTGAAGCTATTTCTTCTCCAGTCTTCCTGGATGAACAAATTGTCAAGCATTTCTCTTCTCCTCCCCTGGTACTCTGCTTGGGAGTGAGCATAGCACCTTTACAGGGATCTGCTCACTCAAAACTTCTCAAATCAAGGCTGCCCCAGCAGGGTCTGTCTCATTTTCTGTTTCAAGAGCACACTCAGAATAACACAGCTACATCTGAGCTTCAGCTTTCCAGAATCACAATCTGAAAGCAAGATGTTGACATCGTTTAAGGAGTTGTCTATCAGTTAAAAAAAGTTGAAAGAAAATAAGAGTTGTGCCATAATTATTCTCCTATAAGAAGAATTAAAATTCTCCCTCATTGTAGAACACAACTGGTCAAAGCACTACAAACTAAATTAACAAAAATAAATGAAAATGTAAATATCTAAGTGTGTGCCAGCATAAATGGGAGGCAGTTATCTAACCCAAAGAGCAATGAGTTGATGGACTAAAGCACAAAATGTGACTGTTTCTACCATTCCTCCCCATGCTTTCCCCATCCCACTATTCATAATGCAGAAACCTCCATCTGTATCACTGTCATTACTTGGAGGAAAATGTCAGGGATATTCATTCCCCCCGTTAGAGCAAAGCACTGAACATGATTTCATTGTGTTAAAAGCTAGGATAATAGACTTCAGTCTATTAGTCCATTCCAATTTGTTTGAAGTGCAATTAACAGTAAATCAGCACCAAAAGAAAGGGAGGGGAAGTGGCAGCGTTCATGGCAGAGCCTTTTTTCTAGTCCACATCACTGCTAAAGTACCACACAACCTTGGGTACCTACACTTTTCTTTAGCCATTCTCTATGTTAAAAAAAAAAGAGTCAGAGACAGAGCCTTCAAATTAGACAAAATGCTAAAAAATTTTAAAGATGATGAGTGGTGAAACTTCTAACAACACTTTGGTTTTCCCAGCCCACATTACACAGAGATGGTGAAACATCAAGGTGAAACATCAAACATTGGTATTTTGCCAGCTCCAAAATTCGGACAAAACTCCTCAGTTTTCCAACTACCTGGGAACATTTTTGCTCTCCTGCATTGCACTGGAGGCCATTACTGAGCCAGCTTGGCAATGGACTCAGACAGCTGTTGTCCAAATAGCGTACATGTCCCTGGACTACTGAGAAAATTAGGGAACAAATTCTCTGTTTTGGTCACACATCCTATTCCAGCCTCTTCCCCTGAGGGATAATAAAGTACCACAGTAGAGCAGCACTTCTCTGGCAGCCTTGGGAGTTGACCTTTCTGCTGAGCCAAGGCAGATGGAACACGGACAGCTCCGCTCTGGAGCCGGCAGCGTGGCCCAGGCCGGATTTCACACAGACTGCTGAACTGGCAAGGCTACACTCTGGAGAGGACAGTGATTTCAGTGAAGGGAGATTTATATGCTTCTCTACTCCTATATAATTGCAAATCTCAAATAAAACTGAGTATTTCAGCTTGCAACAGGAATGTGAACTCCCTAAGCCTTCCAAACAATCACTCCTGGGGGCTCACCATTGTCCCTACTTCTGCAGATGCGACTGGCATTTCCTAGAAAAGCCCAGCAGTGAGAAGATTAAAATTCAGTGGCTATGTACATATCCCAGTAAAAGGCTCCCAGTCTCTGGAGCAGTTTTCTCACTCCCTTTAGTCCCCAGGAGGGCATCTCAGCAAGCTGACTCAGCAGAGCTGGTGGCTCAGTGCCCAGCACCACGCTCAGACAGTGAAAACATCACAGCTACGATACACACATGGCCCTAGGGCTGTCCTTAACAAGCTCTGTAATCCAGCTCCTGGGACTCCTGGGAGTCTGGCACACCCAGCAGAGCACATCCAAGGTAAACAGGATCATGGAGCAGGATTTCCAGGTGTGCAATGACAACGCTGATTTTTTTTTTTTTGTTTTATTTTATATTACTGAAGGACAAACAAAGAATTTTATTATAAAAGTAAACAAAAGTAGGCAACTTTCTGTTCACAATTATTTAACTTGCTTCTTCCAAATCTCATTCTGATTTATGAGAACAAGATGTTGATTAAATGAAGATTATTAGCTCAGAAGAATTATCATGCACCCAGTAATATATAAATCACACCAAGGCACTGTTTTGTGATTTTATTTGTATCTTTTTATGAACCTTAAATACTTGTCTATATTAAATTATTTCTGCTGATCAGTCATCTGTACTTTGAAGAGAAATTACAGATTCAAGAGTCACATGTGACATTAAGAATTTTTGCCCAGAAATATTAAATCCTGTGTATCTAAATTCAACTCACAAAATGAAAGCAATTTAGGTGTTGTTTTCACACGTGTTCATCATCTACCATACTACTGAAATTCTTGGGAAATAACCATGCCAGGTAATTGGAAAATTAAATGGTGACTTTGTAGGTATCTAATCAGCATAGATATGGAAACACAGATTTGGCACCAGCATTTGAAAACACTGGCAGAATTTCCTCTGGCATTCATTCATTTTGGATGCCATTGTTTCATCTGTACATTCCACTGTTCTGCTGGAGAGTGGGGAATTGGACAGGCAGTGCCAGGGACTGCAGGATCACCAGGACTGTGCTGGGCTGCACCCAACAGGTCCTGTCCTGCCTGGCACACTCTGGGCGAGCTCTGTAAGAGCAGGAAGCAGATCTGGAGAGCAAATGACCCAGGGAAGTGTCCTATCCTCAGGATCCAAACAGAAAACTCAGGTGTAAACTCAAACTCACACAAACAAGCCTCCTGATCAAAACACATCAGCATTAAGCCTGTCACACTGGCCTGGAAATGATTCTGATTGCATTTTGGAGCACTCGCCAACAGATTTTATTTGGCTCAAAGATGAAGTCTCTGTTCCAAAAGGAAAGAGACACAAGCAATTAAGTCTCTATCTTAATATTATCATCATGTGCTTCACTTTGCTTCTTTCAAAATTACAAAGGTGACACATTGGTAAGGGACATTTTGTGCAGCTTATCTCTACAATTAATTTAAAATAAAATGTAGCTGAATGGGAATATTACAAGAAGAAGAAAATCAAGAAGAGGTTGAACAATGGCATTCTTGGCAAGCCAGCAACTTTTCTGTACCAGCATGAATATTTAGTGGCAGTTTGACAGCATTCCCAACAAATAGAGGAGCACAGGCCTCCTCCAGGTGTGATGTGTAAGTGAAACAGTAGAGCTATTCTCCATGCTTTAGTCATACATGAGTTTCAAAGAATGAATATTTAAATTATGTTACCAAATTTATCCTAATAATTATTCCATGGAATTACACCTCTTACCTGCTTCTCATCAGAGAATTCAAACAATTCAGCTTTTATTTTCCATTTGAATTAGGCTCCCCTTTCAGATTAACATTATTATTCATTTTATTAGTTTCTGGTTTTCCCTAAGTAAAAGTGTCATTTTTTCATTGAAACACTAACTTCATTAGTAAGTCCATACTTGCTCAACAACTGCTTTAGACACACAGAAAATATTCTGTTCAAAGTTTAATGCACCTGTCTGGTTTTTTTTTTAAATGTTTGTACCATAAAAAAGGAGGAAAGTAACTGGAAGGATTGAATAAAATAGAGTGCCATAGCTGAAAAATATATACCTGGTGCTCATAATTAGTAATTATTAAATTGATCTAGAATAAGCACCATTATGTTATGAGGAAAGCCTCAATAGAAAATTCTTGCATTTTCTCCTCTACTCCATTACCAAGGATATAAAGGCATGCAAGAAGGGCTGATCCAAATACATTAGCAGCAACAAAATTTGTTTTGGTGTAACTTTGCTTTTGGCAGAACATCCATATTTTCACACCTAAACATTTTGCTTTGGAAGAATATTAAACATCTTTCTAAAAGAGGGATTTTAAATTTGTTTACACTTACTCATTTTTATTATCTTTAGCAAATATTTTCCTGATGGTGGAATTGTCAAACAGATTTTGTTATTTTCATTTTTCATATAATTAAAAACCACAAACCCTTCATGCACCTAATTGAAACATAGACAGAAATGCTCCCCTATTTCCCAATTATAGATCAGTTTTAGTAATTCTAAAGACAAACTTATTCTAGTTTACAGGTTGAAATTTAAGTCATTACAAGGAAGCCACTTAAAAGTTCAATATGCTCATATGAAGTATATGAATTTGATATTGTCTTCCAAATTATATATTCCAAGTACACAAAGGCTGGAACGTCAGAACTGATGAAAGCAGAGTAGATTGCACTCATTTTATGCAGTGCATTCAGAGATTTCAGGGCCAAAAGAGCTCATTATGTACTTCTATCCTGAATTCTTTCAGAGCCAAAATTACAGGATTTTGACCTGCAATTCTGGCACCACCTGTAATTTCCTGTTGGGTTTTCCTTTATAAAGAAAAGCAGCGAGGCTTACTTTAAACACTTTAGTGCAGAATCCACTATAGCTCTTGATACTATGAGCTGACAAACTAAAAAAACAAATCCTACTAGGATGCCATTAACACCTTACTTAAAGACCTTTCACTATAATAATGCCTGGGGGAATTTGCAATAAAAGAAATCCATTTAGTTTTACAGTGTAATGTGAAGCACACAAAGGAGATGCCAGAAATTGGAGCCTATTCTGCTCTGTTTTGTAGAGTGCCCACTTCAACTGTCTGAATCCAGTTTATGCCTCTGAAACAATTCACTGTTAGGGTAAAAACACAGGTTGTGTGATACAGTGATGTATCCAAACACCAACTACTCAATTTCTATTAGATAATTTAATTAAGATGTGCATATAAATTTCTATACTCCATATAAAATCACACATATCCAATCTGCAGAGAGCAGAAACATTCCTTTTCCTGCCGTGGCATTTTCCCTGAACATGAAACTCACCAGGAAGTGACAGCATTATTGTCTCTGTAACACTTACTTTCATCTCAGACCAAAAAAAAAAAAAGCAGCATTTTATCAGCTTTCAACACACAGCCCTGAACAGGAAACAGAGGTATTCCACCTTTTTTCTCCAAGAAAAGAACGTAGAATTGGAGCTTCCCAGGAAGGAAACTACTTCCTAGGAAGAAAGTAGCTACTACATTTGAGGATAGATGCCTTGTTTCAAGCAGATGCCAAGAACTCTTGGCCTGATACCAATGACTCCAAGAAAGACTTTTCACATTCCTTACTCAGCAGCAGGGCAGAGGAAGAAAAGCTCCCAAGCTCCCTGGAGTGAAATATCAGCACTATGAGTCTGCTCAGTGATGAGGACATGCTTGGCATGTTCGGTTTTGGGAGATGAGAAGAGAGAGAGAAGTGCTTTAATTTCCACTTAAAAAAAAAAAACAAAAAAAAAACCAAGAAAAAAGAAAGAGGAAAAAAAATAGAAAAAAATAGAGTAACTCTTGGCAGGAGCAGGTTACTTATTCCATATAGCAAGGAAAGCAGAGCTGGGAGAAAAATGTAACTTTCAAAATATTTGAAACTCATCGCTGACAAAGTTTGGCACAGCTTGGACCTGGCACTTGCTTCAGGACTTAATCACTGCTCTCCTTCCCTCTAGGAGAAATATCGGGAGTATACAACATATAAAGCAAAGAAAAATATATTCATTTTCAGTAAATAAGCAATACCTACAGGAGTACCTATGAAATATAATTTTATTTTCAGCTATGAAAAGACAAAAACCTGTCACTCATGCTTCTGCAGCCTTATAGCCAGTTTAACACTCTTCTTCTGAGACACCACGAGGCAATGGAAATAAAGCATGATGTGATAAACAATCTGCAGCCCATTTTTTTTTAACCTGCTAGCTTTTTAAGACAAAAACCTTTTGAAACCTTTCAGCACAGAGTTATTTCCAAGTTCTGTGTTTCTAGGTACTACTTCTTATTAGCATCTGAGATTCTATTGCACTTATTTTTCATACGTAAAACAGACACTCGAGGGGGGATAAACAGTCCAATGCCAGCACACCCTAACACAGTTAAATGCTAAAGTGATGTGGCATCTAACTCTATACAACATTTATCTTTACATATTTCATCAGAAAATGTTCATACACCAATTATAAATGCAATAAAAAAGTCCTATGAATATTTAACAAACTGTAAATATTAGCTGCATTGTGTAGACCACATCAATATTTCTCATAACCTTGCAGAATATAATACTCACCCTTTTTAAGAGCATACTCATCCTGTTGTGAAGTTCTGCTACCTGTCTGATAAGTGTTCATACACTGGATTATTCAATGTGTCCAACTAAAATCAATCATGTCATATTCATCACACACCAAGAGAATAGTATCAATTCCAGAATTTCTCACATAAAAAAAGAATACAGTTCACATAGCAAAAATGTGAAGTAAACTCTTCTAAGTAGCAATCAAGAAATGCAGTGCCTATTAAAATCCTGAGTTTCATGCAAAATAAGAAGAGGACAGGGATATCCAGCATTGTGAGACCAAGCAGCAGCTGAGACGTGTGGCTGAGCAGATGCACAGAGAGGAGAAGGATGAGAGCCCTGTGCCTCATGTCTGAAACCAGATCTGAACCTGCTCCCCCAGCACAGCACCAATCACTTCACCTAGATCATGAATTCATTTAGATTTACTTGTGCACCAGAGATGCTGGCCAAACTAATATATAAATAATCAATATAACTGACAACATACAAGTGCAAAACTAGTGATTTTTTTTCCCCTTCAATTAGGTTTTTCTTCCATAATTAGACTTTAATGAATGCTTTTCATAAATGTCAAATGAAACATTTGAATAGCAAGTCAGTTTAGAGAAAATGTTAAAATGTTTTAAAGTTTAATATATTGAGGCAGTTTCTGCCTGGTAAGTCACAGAAGCAAAACCCCGAGAGCAAACCCCAACAGTGACAAGGGCACTGCTTTCTACATCATTTACACTCTATCACATCCAGAGTGTTTTGCCTGTCACCCAGAGCAACTTCAGCTATAAAAGCATCCTGCCTAGCTTTGTATCCTTTGAGTTCAAAAAGATTTTGAGCAGCTTGAGCCCAGAATCAGTTTATAATACTTTATTCTGGGATTGCTCATGGTGCCACTGGCAGTGACAGAGATGCACTCTGATGCCTTCATCAGATGGCAGCATAAATTGTGGTGGCCAGGAGAATTCCTACCAGTCATATTTTCCATTTGGACAGCAAATAAAATGGACAGTATTTCTAGTTCAGTTATTATGATAGGTTTATTTATGCCCCTGCATCCTTCCATTGCTAACATACTGTAACAAAGATTGAACTGATGCATGCAAAACACTTCAGCTCAGAGAGGCAGTTGTGGGAGTCATTCCTGACCAGGGAAGGGCCACTAGAAAAGGCATTCTGCATTACATTTCACGGGAGAAATTGTTGTCAAGTCTAGAAGAATGCATAGAAAAGTAAGCTTCTAGTTTTTCTTCTGCATTTCTGCAGTAAGAGATGCCCTATCCAATAGCCCTAGGTTGCATCAACCAGAAAGATAAAGCATTTATTATTTATTAGTCTAACCCTTGGACTATTCCTTTTTTTTTTTTTTTCATTCTTTTGGGGTTTTTTTCATCAGGCTTAATTCTATTTATATCAAATTTTCTCCAGCTGAACTGAATGCTGGAAGATAAATAGGCAACACTTATGGGGCTGGTTACCTAATGACAGTTCTAGAGCAAATCATACAGGCAGAGACCAGAAAAAATGGCACTGAACAGTAAAGGGACTGTTAAAGTCACCAAACCTGACCTGTTGCACACCATATTGGAAAACTAAACTATCAAAAAGCCAGAAATTCTTCTAAAAAGCAGCAACAAGAAGACATAAATATGCCAAACAGAGCATAACTTAAAAGAACATGTTTAACAGCAATAAAGGTGTACATGAGTCTACACCCCAGTACCTCATTAATACTACAAAGGTATTTGTATTTGTAGATTCAATTTTTTTTCAGAGAAGATTGTCTGAACTCATTAAACATGACACAAGAAACGATAAATAAAAATTTTAATCAGGGTTTGCTAGATATAATAGTAAAGGAAGAATCTAAGTTTTTAATTTCTCTCTAAAGTTTAAAGCTAGAAGAAAATTAACCACAATCAAATGAAAAAAAAAAACCAAAAAAAACAAAAAAACAAAAAACAAAAAAACCACCCCAAACATAAACACACCAAAAAACCACACAAAAACCCCACCCGAAATCAACAACCAATTCCAAAACAAACAACTAAAACCAAAATCCTGATTTTAGATATTCCACATTCAAGCAAAGAATCAGTAGCTGTTATCAATCATATTATGCAGCCATGAGACAGAAGAAGAAGAAGAGAAGCCGATGCCCTTATAGAAAGGACACCCAGAGCCCAAAATGGGTTTCCAAGTGTTCTTCATCTTGGTGGGAAGCATCTTCTACAAGAAGCAATAGATAAATTCTCTTAACTGATATGAAGATAGAAAAGATGTGGGGACAATGCTGCAGAAGATAACTGGCATTGCTTGTGGCAGAACCAGAATGAATATTTATGATGTAGATCAAAAAAATCTTTAAAAATTGTATGTACTTGCTTATACAGACATGCCAAAATTCTTTCAGGTTGTTCACCAGTGAATTCCTTAAATTAATATTTCCCTCCCAGAGGAAATGACTAAAACTAAGAAAGACTATTCTCATTACAGAAGACATGAGAGGTTATTTCAGCTCACCAGCTGGTGATTCCTGTAACACAGAGAGACACACAAACCCAAAATATTCCCATAAAATGTAACAGTTATATTTCTCATTCAGTCACCATTAAGAGTTATTGCTATTCATGAAGGACCTGTGCAGGTAATGTTTGAGTGTTACAGGAAATTCACAGCAAATAAAAGGCACTGAAGCAAAAAGTCAGTTCACTGGATTTCAAAAGCAAATTCACACTTACAGACAAACATTTCCCAGAAGCTTCAAATCTACAGCAGACAAAATGAGCTGACAAACCTCCCTTCCTCATCCTGCTATTTTTCAATAGATGGAGAAGATCTCTGAGTGGCTGCCCTGGACATTCCTCAGGAGTGATTCTGGAACAGAGCTCAGTGAAGCTCCAGTGGGGACAGAGGTGTCGGAGTCTGAATGCAAAACCAGGGAGCTCATCACGCACCCACTGCACGGGGTGGCTGCACAGGGACTGCAGCTCTGCCTGGAGCAGGGATAAACAGAGAAGCAGAGCTGTCCCTCCAGCCATGGAGCAGCCACTCTGACAGAAATAAAGTGCCACATGACAGGAAGGGAAGTGTTGGTGACTTCTGTGCCACTCTGGATACAAAATGGAAGTGTGAATTTCCTGCAGAAGCAGCAGCACATCAGTGGTGTGACTTTCACCACTGGTGTGACTTTCACCACTGGCTTTTTGTCATCTTGCAAGGACTTTAACCTCATTATATTCTAGGGGCATCACTTTATATGGTGCTACACGTAATACCTCCACTGTAATTTTGCCTTTTAAAGCTACATACTAATCAATTTAATATGGTGTGTGGTACCACCATGCAGACTTCCCATTAAATAAGGCCATTTGGAGGGTTTTAATAAGCCATTATCACTTGGTGTCTAGTTTATAACTGTGCACAGGATTTCTTAGCACAGATTACCCCAGTATTGATGTGAGGTAGTAGCACAGGCTATAATTATTTAAGTAAAAGACACAGGGCTTTGAGATTAAACTGACTTTGAAAGAAAATACTACATCCAGCTTAACTAAGCACCCACATCAACAACACCTGCAGGGAACAGTGGCAGTCCAAGAGAGAAAATGAGCACTTACAGCTTAAAATTCAGCTTCAGAATCCTGAAATGTCTGAATCCTTCTAGTGACACAGAGAATTGAGTTCTACTCTCTGCAGATTGCATTCTGATATTGCCTATCAGTCACCTGCCAGCCTGTGATATTTCTTTTAATGGGAAAAAGTACATTTTATGGCATATATAGCAGATATAACATTAGCACTTCTTCCACAAATTTGAAATACAGTGATATTAGCACTGAGCATAACAGAAGCAGAGCCCCTATAAAGTACATTAAAATCCTGTTTTTTATTTTAATGATGACCTATTTTTAATGATTTTTTTTTAACAGAGAGAATAAACACCTGACTTTTCCCTAGACATGTTGTACTGACTGAAGATTCCTGCACCTTCAACTTCTATCAATATTAAGTGGTATTACAGAAAGGTTGCAGAGAGAAGTCTGAAAAAGCTGCGCAAAATAGGAGGTATATAATAAATTTTGTAGATCTACAGTTACAAGTTTTCATTAATTCTTCCAAAGGATTACTTTTTAGTTCTAAAAGAGAAATTACCTCAGTGGCAGAATCTAGAGGCCCCTTGGGTGACCCACACTAAGAGTTTGATCATTAGGAGAGTTAAGTATTTTGGAGAAAGGGAAGAGGAAAATAAAATCTCTTAGATCAACTTTTGAAAAGAGAGCTCAAGCTGTGTGCTTCAGCTGGAAATGTTTTACCACTATGCCTTTTGACATAACAGATGGCACTGTCACCCAAGTAAGCACAAAATCAGATTCAAATAACCTGACTGGCAATCACAATGGCTTTAAGCCAAGTTGTAGGAAGTAGGATCTGACTGACCTTACAAATGACCTGTCCCCGTCTTAACCTTTGTGTGGGTTAGTCCTAACTTTTCAGACTGATTGAACTGAAAAGACTGAAAAGAGGTTTGCCACATCTCTAAAAAAAATGTCAGAAACACTACAAGATAGAAAAGAACTTTTTTTTCTTTCCCATTCCATGAATTGCTCCTAAAACACTTAGTGAATGTAAACTTTTACATTTGTTCAAAATAACTTAAAGCCTCATGTACCTCAAACAAAGTTTCCCCATCCAACAAAAATCCTTAGGATTTGAGCTGACCCACAATCAGCATTTTTACATAAATGCACATACTTCCCTCTCTCTTTCTTCAGTTCAGCTGCTACAACAAAACATTCAGTCAGTTTTTTAAGCTGAAAATGAGCAAGCTTCATACTGATATCAGAAAGGACAAAACACAATTACTTCAGCACCCACAGCAGCCAAACCCTGCATTAACTGCATGCAACTCTTGAAAAAGACCTGAGAACTGCTATTAGGTCTGGGATCAATCAGTCCTGTGAAAGGAAAGGCTTCCAGACAGGCTCCAGTCACACAGGTGCTGGAGCAATCCTACTTCTCCCTCTAATTGTCTCAATTTTATTGAAGATGAAAAAGTAACTCATAGAGATGGGAACTCTGTGCATACAGTGAATGCAGAAATACAATTTATATTCTTCTTTGGAGATGCCAAAAACCAAATCCCATTATGAAATCTAATATTAACTTTAGGATAAAATCAGTGCATTTCCATAGGCACCATAAGTACATGTAGTATTGTATATACATTTGATACTAACAAACTTCTTTTAGAGGGATTTCTACAGGTGAATATATTCCCTTTCTCATTTGAATGATTAAAAGCCTCTTGCTTCAGTGATATGCACCCCCACAAGCCCCCAACTGGGCAAGCAGCAGAGAACTAAGAGCCATTCTTTTCTCACTACTGTTACAGGTTAGAAACTATCTATATAGTTATATATCAGTAGGAATTAATTATTGTTTAGATTTTTTTCCATTCTCTCCTTGAGCATGCAAAGGTCTGCAGGTCATTTTGTACTCTCCTCTTCCTTTATCTATAAATCAAATTAATTGATTTGTCTTGATATGGGGTAGAAAAATCTTGGCCACAAAGTAGAGAAAGCCTCCCCAGTAGAAGAATCCATTTTATTAATTAGTTAAATTTTTTGCTTTACAAATGTATCATTTCCAGCACAAGTCTGATTGAATACAAAAATTATCTGACCTGTGCTATGAACAGGTGACTCATCTGACTAACACCAACAGATCTTGGTTGTTTTATGCTTTTTATTAAATATATATTTGAAAAGAGCAGCATTCCTGAGAAATCTCTCTTTCCACAAGAGATTTTATAAGAAATGTAAAGAAATATTGTATAATTATACCTGCTGGGCTGTATTTTTTTCACAGGATGAGCTTTTCTGGAATTAAACTGCCTATAGATAACATTCAAGTGTTTTTTTCAGTGTGCTTTTTTGTCATACACACCCCCTGTCCACGAGCAGAGCTCAGGATGTCCTTGTGATCTATAATTCCTGTGACTATCGGGGCAAGTAGCAGTCATAGCTCTTCTTTCATCAGGGAGAAGAGGAGGACCTCTTCTCTGAATTGAGAGGTTTTGATTTTTCTAGTGTTTATCTTCTTTTCCTTAAATCCAGCTAAAATTCCTTTTTTTCCCCCCTCGTTTTACCTCATTTCCTTTAGAAGAGGATTAATGAGGAAAAGCCCCACTGCTCACCATGACATCAAGCACCAAGTGATTGCATTGGTGTTCCAAAGTAACTCACGGATTTTTTTCCCTTTTATTCCTACAGCAATACTTTCAGACTTTGAAACTATTAAAGATTTAAAAGTCCCAAGAATAGTATTAGAAGCCCACATTTGAATATTAACGAATCAGCATTAGCTGGTGCATCTCCAAATGTTAAGAGTGTAAATATTCACATGTAGGAAAACAAGTTTCTGGTTATATTAGCAGTATTTTTAATACAATCTCCTGAAAAATAAGTAAACATTAGAGCACTTTAGGTTATGAGAGCTGCTGAGCAAACCTCAGGAGTAGCTAAAGGCCATCCTATCCATGAGTTCAGTTGGGGGTGTCTCAGCTCCCAGTGTCTACAAAAATGGGACAAAGTATATGATCAAGCAGAAACTATAACACACCTCCTCTTCCTTCCCCACACCACTTTGCCCCTTTCCATACCTCCTTATGTGTGAAAAAGCAAACATAAAAATGTAGCTTTACTGATCTATGCTTCCTTACAAAGGATTGAAAAAAACTCTATCTATTATAAGTAGAATGAAACTCACAGAAACGTCCTGAAAGTTATAAAATACGATTCAGTGATCTGCGAAGACAAAAAGAATTCTGTTAAATAAAGCTTCATGAATGATTCACAAGGCCCAGAATTCCCTCTATTTCCAGCAGTGATCTCAAGCCAGTTTAATATTTCTAGGTAAATAATTCATGTTACTTTTGTTTCTCGCAATAACTCGTTCTCAAAAATGCTGGCTGCACAGTATGCTCTGCTCCTTCCCTGGATTTTCAGGCTGTGCTGTCTGAAAGTACATCACTTCATTCCACTTGCAGGAGTGATCATCACCTGCTTTTGAGTATGAATAAAGAAGAATGAATAATGACCAAGGTTTCAGGCATAGCTTCAGCTGTGATATATTAAAATGGCCATGAACATGGAAAAGTAAAGTTGGTATCTGTACCTTAGATACAGAATCACCACAAATGATGGAGTATTTCTGAGAGCAGGCAGACAGTGAGAACTGAATGCTCAGTATTTCCAAGGACAGTCCCATGATAATGTGGAAAGGCACAAAGATTTGGAAGGTCATTTGAGTTAAGAATGGTCTCCTAATACAGACTTAGCTCTTATACTTTGCAAGGATAAAGTCTGCAAGCAGTAATGCTCTTTGACTCAAAAATTCTCCTTATATATGCCACTTTCTGCCACAGGGAAGGCAATTATGTTACAAAGATTATTATTTAGCAGGTTTTTGCTATCATACTGAAAAAGATCTTCCTATATGCGATAATACAGTGCTGTTGTATCCTACAGCACACTACAGCTGTCACAGAGCTGTAAACATTTCAAGCTTGCCCCTATTAAAACAGCCAATTTTGGGACCTTAAAAAGGTAACATCGCTTCACGCGTGGATTCTTACGAACAATTATCCCGCACAGCTTCAGCTACCAGAACAAACAGAGCAGGACACCTTCCCTGAGCTATCTGCAGAATTATCTTTACCTTCCAAAACACGGTGGGAGACTTGAAATCTCAGGGTCTCCTAATGAGGGCCATCATGGCCACCAGCCATTATCCCAATCACGGCGGTGATTTACGCCCGTGCTGCAGCACGGAAGAGTAAGGAACCGTGGTGCTTCTTGCTATTTGTCTCCAGAAGAGCACAGCAGCTGCTCACAATCACTGCTCTTGTTATGTTTCTCCCTACCAGCTTCATGTCACAAAACTAAGATGCAAAGCCATTATGATCCACCCGTGATAATGCCTGCTGAACTACAGTGTGCTCGGAGAAAGCAGCTATTATGTCACTCAGACGTGCATGAAATCACAAACTGGGAGGGAATACAACTATTCTGAGCACAGCTGAAATCCTGTTCACTCTGATCAATAGCAATAAGTGGGCTAAGATCAATTCCACCAAGCACAGTATAAAGCAATAATATTACTACTGCAGTGATCACATGTAGAAATAGGGAAGCTTGAGGTGGGAGCTCAAGGAGGGCTAAGTTTTATTATTTGAAATACAGTTGAAGCAGAAACAAAGAAAAATGTAATTTTCAATAATATTTAATACTTACGTGCAGATGGGAATACCTCCTACACATTATCTCTTTGTTCCTATTGGTGATCTGCTTAAAGAACAGTCTATTAATCACATATTTTTCTGCCTTCAGCTTTGATTGCAAAATTGTCATGAATAATAAATAATTTCCTGTATCATCTCCAGAGGCTCAAGAAAAAGTACAGCAAATTCCTTTCATCCCCGTATGTATCTCTCCCACAAATTTATGCCTCTTTCAATTTCAGCTCCCCCTCAAATGATGTATTCCAGGCTTGAAAAGGGGGAAGACATGAGTTATCAGGGCACGCTTCACTCCTAAATATCAATCACTTAGTCCCTCACTAGCAGTGAAATCTACTTTATCATCACTAGTGGGGATACATTTAGATTCTGACAGAAGCCATTGAGACAGACTTACAGCAACCAACAGAAGAACAAAACAGAGTTTTCAGCAATTCCAATTGCTTTCAATGCCAGGGTAATTTCACCTAATCAACAGAGACTGATTCAAGTTGGAGCTCAAGATAGTTATTGATTTGAGTTTGGATTTTTTAAAAAGGAAGAGCCAACATCTTTGCTTCCAAACATTTCTTCAACTGTCATGTTCGAAGCTCTGGATTTTGCAATATTAAAAAGTTTATGATAATCTAAGATGATGATCTGATGTTATTAGTTCTGCTGACATTTAAGAACTTCTCCTATCATAGTTTAAAAAAAATCCCACTCTCTCTGCCAACTTAAAGGCACAAAGACAAAAATAAATAACACAATTACATCAGTAATATAATTCACTATAATGCTATCATTAACTAAATTGACACTATGCAAATTTACATTAGCTCTGGATGTACCTTTTATTTATAGAGGTTTTATTTTTAAAGATACAAACAGTAACTATGCCAGATCAAATCTTGCTGTTTGAGTGGGTTTAATCTACCCACTAAACCTCCAAGATGTACTTTAAAAAAAGAACCTGGTGAAAAATTGTCAGTATTCCTTGGAAATACAGGTGATGTTTACCTGTGTTCTGGGTGCTGGCAGAAATGCTATGCAGAATTTATAAGCATATTTTAAATATATTTTAAGCAGCACTTCTGTTGCCTGCCTTATTCCTGTAAAAGTGAATTTCACTCTTTAGAGCAAAATATTTTCTAAGCATTGGTGCTAATTTCTCATGTTTATGTCTCAGCTTAGACATATCTTTAGTTACTTCTTGTCTTTGTCACTTCTTCTGTCCTTCCAAGAGGCAAACTTATATAACCCTGTCATTTCAGTGTGCAGCACCACATATAAGGGAGGAGTTTGCAATTGGGAGGTTTCCAAGAATCAGATTTCAGCCCAGTCTCTATACACTGCAGTCTGATATTAGAAAAGAATTCCAAATTTAAGTAACTGATTATACCAAATGTAGGAATTCTTGATCTCTGTTAAGATGTCTGAGATCATCTTTAAATTCCAGCACTAAGGTTAGTCTGAAGAAAGATTTTCACATGCCAGCACCACAGCAGAGTGTACTGCATATGGAAGTATCTGGGGTTTTTTCCTAGTTTCTTTAAAACCTGCAGATTCCATAGGGTATGGCTGACCCATGCTGAGTTTCCAGCTCTCAGACGGTGCTCCAGGTCTGTGGTTCACTAACTAATCCCAGACTCCCATGAGGAGCAGCAACACAACATCTGCAAGCATGCAAGAGGCAAAGGTGCTTTCCCCAGGCAGAATTAGGAGCAATGCCATGGTATTTCAGCCAAGCAGCCACATGAGTTCCAGTGTCCCTTGGCATGTGATCACACTTTTTCTGTGGTTTCTCTCTGCCCACAGGCACCTTTAGACTGGCTACTGATTATCACTGCAATACACAAATATTGTGTATTGACTGGACCTAAACAGAAACTTTCTGCATAGCTGCTATGACTTTAGAAAAAAGAGAAAAAACAAAGCCATTCTGGGAACATGAAAGATAGAAAGAAACATTCGAAAGTGAGGTTTTAGATTTTTCCCCCTAGATGTCAAACTGCACTTTCAACTCTCTGAGAAGATGTAATAGGATAAAAGCAGGTCTGACAGCTACTCAACAACCCAGATCTTTCAGTAACAAAAAACAAGTAGCACTTTTCTGTGAGCACTATGAAGAGCAGCCAAGTCTTACAGGAACAAAAAACAATTCAATTGTTCCTTGTCTTAGAAAAAAGGCTTCACATATATGAAGGACCTGAATAAAGGCAAGGCACACGTTTCTTCTCATTCTCTTTCATTCATTCAGGCAGAGTCTTCAGAGGAGAGACATTCACTGCATGAGCCTTGCCCAAGTGTGGGCACAGTAAACATGAGAAGTGAAGGGGATGGATTCTGACAAACACAAAGTTCACCTTGACACTTTAACATCCTGATTAACCTCTTTTCTTTAGTGAATCTGAAGATATAATCAGCATGTGAGTTATAACAATAACAACATAAGCAAAATGTGCTTGCTTCAAAGCAAGCAACAAGTGCTTGCTTTTGGTTTAGGGGTTTTTTTGTGGTTTTTTTAAAGACCACAGGGTCTGTGGCAGGTCACTTGGCTAGGCTATGCTCCTGCACCCTGGCCTTCCACCACACTGAGATATTGGCAACACTCCCTGAATGAAGCTTCCACTTTCAGTAACTTGTACAAAAGTCATTTATCACTTTAATGTGCTCTGCACTTAGTAGATAGAGAGATGCCAATCATTCTGAGACATTTTCTTTTCTCCTTCTCTGGGAGAATAGTGTTCAGAATTATTTAGTTGTCAAAATGTGACACAATAATACAATAAAAAAGGCTTTACTTGGTAATGGATATGGATGAATTTTCAGAAGACTATAATCAACTTCTTTTGGGTCATCAGAATGAAGAACTGAACCTTCAGTCTTCCAAACAGATGTGTTCAATTCCTTAGGACCTGAAGGGAAAAGTGTGATCCTGAAAGCCCCCAATGACTTCCTAAACACATGGAATCCTAAATGGCAAATGAATTTACTTTTTAATGTCACCTTTTTCCAGGTGCTACAGCTTCTGTACATCCATTACAGGAACAGAAATGAACAGCATGTCTACCTGCACTCAAGCCCCAGTCCAGATCAATACATTATCTGTCCCACAGCTGAAGTCCTCTGTGCTTCTCAATGCAGGCATTTGAAAACAGACAGAAAATGGACAGGGATCCTTCCAAACTGAGTAGAAGATGTTTTTGTTCATAGTAGGTTTGGCAGAAAATCTTTTTATTTAGTAACTGAATAATACTCAGTCAGAACACAGAAAAAAAGAAGGAGAATTTTTTTTTAAAATCCATCTTCTCCTTAAAGATTTTATATTCCATCCCATATGTCCCCTCAAAAATGCTTCCATAGCTGGGGATCTCTCAACTGGAAACACTATTCCTGTATTGAACCTGCCAATTCCACATCCTGAGCTGGAAGCCACCTCTCTGCTTCTACTCCTGCTCAACAGCTGCAGGAGTTGTGGGCTGGTTCCACTTCCCTGAGCTGGTTTTTTTTTTGCCAGAACATCACCCTAGAAACTCACATGTCCTTTCTCATCACTACAGGTGAACCTTTCTCAGTGTCACTGGTTTCTAAAGTACAACACAGCAGAATGACTGCAGCACAATCATTTCTTCCCTAGGACTACAGGTATTAGTTTTACAAGAAATACAAAATATTCTTAGAGTGCATATATTGTTTCTCTATATGACAAAGATATAGAGATTATTTTTACTCTCATGAGGATCTTAGCATCATTTACAGGGGATTTTAGCAGCAGAGATCCTTTGAGCTCCCTGGTGAACAAACTGGGTAGTGTGGGACCCACAGGTCCCCCCATGGGGAGCCCCATTCAAACCATTCTCATGACATTTTGACTCCCCACTGACAGTACATTGTAAGGTCTGTCAATCAGTCAATTCTTAATCCATTTAAAATGCACTCTACTCACACTCTGGTAAATGTGAGAACAAAATAATTTTCTTAATTCTAAATGACAATATTTTACTGAAAATAGTCATGGGCTCAAGTGTCCCATTTACATCTACCTTTCCTACTACAGAACACATAAGCATCCACAGACTAGGTGGAATTTAAGTGTTTAAAAACATGTCCTAGAGACAACAAAGCTTTAAAGCTAATCAAAGCCTGTGCTTTAGTCTCTCAGCACTGAAGTCCAAGAACTACAGCCAAAATCCTCCATCTCAAGTACAGGTTACAGAAATGGGTGAAAGAAAACAAGAGAGGGTGGTTGGAAAAGATCTTTGAAATGAAAAATAACAATGTGTAGCTGAATGGCTGCCCAGAATTAGAAACCCTTGACAGAGAGAAAGAGAAGAAACTGTGCTGCTAGAGGCTTCAATAGAAGGTGAAATACTGACCACTCCAAACCACAACCTACAGACCAGGCAGCCTGATTTCCTCCTGAGCTCTAAGGAGCTCCCTGTGCACCACCTCTTCAAGGATTTTATGTGGGGACTGGGAAGGCAATGCTTGGAGTTTCTGTACACTGAAAAACAAATTAACCATAAAATATGCTTCCAAATACATAAGAGAAAATTGGCCTCCACCATCGCAATTAAATATACATTATAGGCAACCTTCTGACTGTGTTAAGATTTCAGTTCTTTCAAAAGCAAACACTCACTTCACCACAGGCAATTGCAGCTGCATTTCTGTGGGAAATTCCACAAGACACTCCTGACAGAAAGAGCTGATTTCATTCCTGAGAATTCGTAACTAATTTAAATTTCAATGAAGCAAGTGCACACCTGTCTGCTCATTTTGTTCCTCCAAATCTATCAAATCTTCAGTACCAAGCCAGTGAATCTTTCAAAGCAAAAAAACCCAAACAACAAAACAAAACAAAGACCCCCAAAACCAAAACCACCAAACCATTAAGTATTTTAGGAGTTTGGGATTTTAGCACCTGCCATTGAATCCTGTATTAGAAGCTGGTGGATATGCTCAATGCTAGAATAGATTTATTGGAAAACAAACATAGTACAATAAAATTTTACAAAGCCAATATCATATAACAAACATTTTTATAATTCCATCAGCATAATATTCACTGTGTTCCAAACTGACATGGCACTGACCAATATCAATCCATGAAAGAAAAAAGAGACTGCATTTCAGCCTTTAATATAATTTTCACCAAACAAGGATCAAAATACTGTTTTTTCAAGATAAATGGATCCATTTTGGCTGGCGACAGTCTTTCATCAAATAACAAATGTAATTTGGGTTTGTGCAGCTTTTTGAGGCAACAAAGCAGAGGAGTTTATTTGCTGTATTGTTTTTAATCCCACACGATTTGCAAATATTAGATGATAATGATAAACACAGAGCAGTCAGCTGTTTCTAATAATTCCCTGGACAACCTTTGCTGTGCATGTCCCCCTCCAGAATATACATGGACAGATGTGTTACAGTGACTTATAGGAAAGGTTTACTTAAAATGTACATTTTAAATGTTGGGTCAGTGCAGAACTCTTGAAGTGACATAAGCTGAGTCAAGTGCACTATTAATGAAAGAGCTGGTGAGCTGCAGAAACCACGTTTGTGTGCCAAGGAAACATCAAATGGACCATCACCATGTGGCCCAAGGTCTTCACAATTTCTACAAAGGCACAGAATGAGTAAAAATCTCCTCGGGATCACCAAACAAACAGAAAAGACAGCAAGGAAGAATGAGAGGTCTTTGAGTTAAATCCCTAGAACACAGGAGTTGCCAAAGAGATATACAAAAACCCTCACCCTTTTAGAAATCTCTATTTCTCATTTTGTTTATTTGCTTTTTACATGTGACCTGCAGTTAATCCTGGTGAGAGCCCTGATCCAAAGCAAACAGTACTACATGAAAGGAATTCAATGCAAACCTCTGGGAAGTTTACTCCCCAAGAATTCCAAGAATCTGAAACTGGTTTTGGTCGTAAGAATCCCTCTTTGTGCAGTAATACCATTGAATTCAACTCACTGAGTTAAATTCTTTGCCATGACCATTCAAATGTAATGGTTACCCAAAATTAAGGTAATCCTCTGCACACTGTAACAAAAAATCAGTTCAGAAAACTCAGTCTAAAATATTACAATTTCCCTGGTGTAAGAGCTTTCAAGGTAAGCCTTGACATGTAATGAAGTCTTATAACATGTTGCTCTAAATGGAGAAAAAAAAATGCAAATCTCTTTACTAGCTAATTACTGCTCTGCAGAGACCAAATGAAAGCTGTATGTATATTAAGGAGAGCTGTAGCCCAGCAGAAGTTCTCTGTAGGCAGGAAGAGTGCTGGAGATCTGAGAAAACCCCCACAGATCCACATAACTGAGAAGCCCAAGACAGTCCCTGCACCTTCACAGAGTGAGGCTGATTTAGGTCACAGTGCCTCACCTCTCCCAGGAATATTTGACAAGTGATCTTCATTGTGGAAATACCTGGAGATTCCTGGTATAGCAAAATGGTCCTTTCCAGTTGCACTTGTATTATGATCTTGAGTATTGTGTAAAGGCTGTAATGTTTCATCTAAATTGGCTCACAAATATCTATATGGTGATTCACATGGAAAGTTATGCTTTGTGCTTAAGAGTTTGCAAGCCTGAGCCTTTGGTCCAGATGTTTGCAAAGTGCTGGATTAGAATGGCCACAGATTTGTTCACAGGTGTTTTGCAAAGTATAATATTCACTATTATTCATCAAGAGTAACTCCACTAAAATCAGACAGACAGGGCTAGTAGAGCTGGTAGGAGTGAATACAAATCAAGGTGTAGAAGTCTTCCTTTGCTCTATCTCATTTACTGTCCCTAGTGGTAGAAAGAAATACTAATTATACACAAGCAAAAGATTTTACAATGACCTAAGAAAATAATTAATATTAAATTAATTTCTGATACTTAGAAAAATATTACAGAGTCCTGTTCACAAAATGATTATTAATAAGCTTTGTTATGTGGGTCAGACACTTAGTTCTTAAATAGTGGCCTTTTAATTAACAGGAAAGAAAGGAAAGGCAGTCATTGGAGTTTTGAGACTCTCCTTTAACCCTGTCACCTAAAGGAAAATCAGAGGCTGATATTAAATGGAAAGGCTTTGATATTTCAGACTTATCTTACACTGTGTTTTACACAACTCACTTCTCTTGTAAAGGTGAGCACAGACCCAACTGAGAGATGATGAAGAAAGAAAACTGACAGTGCAGTGACCTCTGTGGTCAGAGCCAGAGCTAATGGTTCTGGGAACTGATCTTTGATTAACTTCTTCCCCCTCTTTGCTTTTTTGAGCCTTTGAAATCAGTGACAAAGTTCTCTGTGCTAACTCCAGTACCACTAGCTCTGTATGTACATGACGTTCTTCCAGAAGCAGCTTTGCAACAAATCCCCATAAAGAGTGAAGTTGTATTTCTCAATTCTCACTTCTCTGCTGCCTTATCATTGCTGTAACGTGCCACTGAGACAAGATCAGAGAGGAAAACTGGCAGCAGCCATGCTCTCTGTGCATGCAAACCAGGAAAATTATCCTGGCTGGCTGGGTTTTTTTCCTACAGGGACATGGGATAGAAAAGCAATGTGGTCTTTCTGGCATTTCTGTATTTGTCCCTTAGCAGAGGCAGGAGGGAGAGCAGGATATATTAAGTCATGTACCATGTTTTTGCTTTTCATGGCTTAGGAGAGTGAGTCAATTCAAGGGGTTCATTACCCCTGGGCAGAGATACAAGTCTGGGATATAAAATATTGTGGTTCCATCTCTTACACTAATATAGAGGTCTCACTTGATGGCAGACTTATCACTCCTACTCTGACTCATTTCTTCAGCTATTAAAATGGAAAAAAAGCTTTTTCATTCCTGCAAAGGTAAATATGATCATACCTGTAAGGCAATCCAATAATATGACAAAGGAGTCTACAGGAAAACACAAAAATAATTACATCCAAAAGGTGGTCTCTTCATCCTGTCCTTTGATTGCACAGATGTGACAACAGAACGTCGGTATGATGGGACTGATCACAACAGCCATGACTACCCCAAATAGCAAGGAACAATATTTTTATAATTTAACATGGTTTTAAGAGTCCAAAAATCATCACTGCCACTGTAACTTGCCCCCTGCGGTCTTTGAGTCAGTAAGCAAATTATTTTTATCAAATGAATTCAAGTAAAAATGAAAAGTGTGAGCATTTGTTGCGTGACTACTATAAATTTACAGCATCTATTTTTTATAAGGATTTTTCAGTAAGCAGCTTACCATGCACGCAATGATTTCTTGCAGCTTATACAGAATAATGATATTTAAAAATTAAAACAGACAGATTTCAGCCATTCCAAATTCCTTCCTACATGGGATTATTCCAAAAACCTAAGAATAAATGTCCATCCCACCCCACCCAACCCCCCTTCAGTGTACAACTACAACCACTCTACTGGAGCTGTCAGAAAAACCCCAAAAAAACCCACCTCAACGTTAATTACATTGGCATTTGATTCCAGTATTTTTCTTACCTTCTGTTTGACTCCAGAATTTCTAAAAGCCTTATTCTGTTTCTTACATCGCAAGAAGATCATATGCATATTTTTGCTAAAGTGCAGGAAGAACTCCCCTGATATTAAATGATTAGCAGCTGACTGGCCCATTCAGTCATCAGTTTCCCCAGTGGCCCTTGGTTACTGGGTTTTTGGGCCACAAAAACCTTTTGGCCCTTGCTTTCCATTGTGGCATTAACTGCTGACGTAACACAGCATTAACAGTCTGATGATGCACCTAAAACCATTAAAAAATTCTCATATAAAGTATTTTAATACCCACAACTCCACAAAATTAACTGAGAAAAAATAAAGGAAGAATTTTATGCATGAAATCATTTCGAGAAATCTACTTAACTCATCAAATTTAAAATGGCCAGGAGGAGAAATGCAAGTGTGATGACTTTTAAGCCACATTTCACATTCTGATCAGTGGTCTTTGTTTAGGCCTTTGTATATACAAATCACTTTGTTCTTTCCTGTTCTTTATCACCCACTGTCCTTTCTTCTGCGCACAATGAGCTTTTAAATTTTGAGCCATTTAGTTATATCTAACCTTTATAGCATTTTTCTTCTGATGGATGTATTCTTATGAGATGAAAATTGTTCTATAATAGTAGAGATTTTTCAATAAAGTAGTGCTCGGTATGCAGTAAGAAAATGCTAATCACAGGAATAGTTTTTCATTGCATTTATGCAGCATAATATTTAATAATGTGGGTTTATCACAGAATTTCACTAAATGATGTAAAATTCACCACTGCAATATAGAACTCATTCACTCAGTTGTTCATGAGCTGTTCCCTCCCCTGGACAGCCTTGCATTCTAACTTTCAAAGCACTGGAAGAGAAAATGTTCTGACATATAAACTGGGCAGCTGTTTTGTATGGGCTTTTTCTTCTTACTGATGGACTCCTAGCATGGTTTTTAATTTTTTTTCCTTTACTTCTCCTGGGGTTGTATTTTGAGGGGTTTTTTTAATTAGTTTAAATCTCCTCTATTACAGAAGACTGGGTAAGAAAATGAAGTAAAATAACAGGGAATGCTGCTTGTTAAACTGATTGGATGTGCAACCACCAAGGTTCTGGTAGCAAACATGGAGGTGAACCCCTTCAGTTTGCTCTAATACTGAAAAGTACCATATTGCCTGCTGCCAGACTGAAACTTCTTTCTGTCTAAAGCATGACAAGTAACCAGCGAAATCACAGATACAGGATCCTTTTTTTTTTTTCTATTTCTTCCCTAGAAAATATATGAAAATAATTATGAGGGAATATACTCTTCCAATTGCCCAAAGCACCAAATTAATGGTCAGCATATTATATGACATTAGTAATACAGTAAGAAAAGATTATCATCTTTAATTACAAAAAAATTTGAATCAATTATTCTACTCAGCTACCAGCGAGCAATTGCAAAGAATATTTTCTCTGCTAAGAAAAGATAATAAAACCAATTATAAAATTCAATCACCCACAGAAGTACTACTTTACAACAGGTAAATACAAATATTTTTCTTTATAAAATTATTTTTATAAGCTGTTCTTCAACCATCACATTGCATGCAGTCCTACCCATTTTAAAGTAGGTGCCATATTTTGAATAGTCCTTATAGTAGCTGACTCTTAGATACAGATAATGCTTTTGACCTTGAGTGCTGAATATAAGAACTTTTTTGGCATAAACCAGTGTACACCATTGAAGGACCTCTTTCTATCTCGAGATGCATCTTTTCAAGTTTTTGAATTAAACTTGTATTAGCATTTCATTGACTAGCACCTTAAACTATTCCAACCATTCAAAAGAAGGTCTATTATGCTTTCCTCATGAATTTGAATTGTGTCAGTGTCCTATAGCTGTAGACACAATACAGAAGATGTATCAAAGAAACAATTTCTATACCAAGAAAGAGTATATTTTATTTTATAAATAGCTTCGTTAGAGCTGGAGATAAAAATAAAGACAAACTAGTAGGGATGAAAAACTTCACTGTCCTTCAGATGTTTCTTTCTGCTTTAATTATATAGAAGTTTGATTTTCAGCTGCTTTGCTTGCCATGAAGCCACATAGTAAAATACAGTAGGATAAAATGCTACTGAACCATAAATGCTTGCTTGACTCAGGAAATAGTTACTAATAAGCTGAAGAAGAATCTGAGAAGAAAACATTTCATCAGAGCCTTCTGAAATGCTCTCCATCCATATTCCCTGATAGTCTTTTCTCACTGCTGCTCGAACATGTGACCTTCAAACCACCAGCCACAAAACTCTGAATGCACCAAAAAATCCACCCCAGCGTAGGAGAGAGCTGGCAATATTCACTGAACAGCCAGTATTTGTAACTCACTGTCATTAGCAGTAATAACCAAACATTGTGTCTGAAAGAAGAGACATTGATGAGATCTTAGCATTGTACACTCAGATATTCACTGGGAAAAATGTTCTTTCTTCAGTGCTGTGGTTATTTATTCTGGACCATTCTGGCAAGGGCAGAGCATCACTGCTCCTAAGAGCCCCTGCACTTGCAACACAAAGGAAGTCACAGTGACATAAAGTCCCTTCAGCCAGGCTCACACTCCTCTAAAATCTCCTCTGAGGGGCACAGGGAAGAACCTTTGTACTGAAGAATACTCAATGCAGAAAACTGTTCAGCAAATGATTTCTTTCGCCAGATCCTTCCAAATCTATGAACTGAGTTAGTCATAAAACTTGTCCTCTGAACCTGAATATTCTTCATCTATTTTCAGTGTTATAGTGGATACTAAAAAACATTAACAAAAACTAACACTATAAGAAATAGGATTCTTGGCTATTAGATTCCTTTCCCACTTTATGAGCAGGATTCTACCACATTCACATTTCTTGAATAAAATCCTGCCCTCATGGAATAAACACAGACACAGTGCAGCAACAGAGTCCCAAGGATGACTGAAACCTCTAAGATTATTTGCAATTCAGATGTTAATGAAAAATAACCTAAAATTATGAGTGAATAAATACCTAAATAGAAATGGATTAAGTTAAAAGGGGGTGAAGCTTCTATTACAATGAAATCAATGGCAAAATTTTTAATGCCTGCAGACTCAGCAAACACAAGGTGATGCAAATTCTTTACTTCTTATAAGCTGGGACATATCTGCCACTCAGTAGAATTGTGTCCCAGATTGCTGCTGAGTTTGTCCCAGGGTTTGTCACCAAACATGAGAAAGCATTTGTCCAATGAAACAAAACAGGTTCAGGGTTTTAACCAAGCCATCGGAAATTCCATTTTTCTTGAAAAAAATATAACCTGATATTATAATTTTTTTTTTTAATCACTAGAGGGAGTGGGGAAAACACCCCAAAAAACAAACCAAACCCCAAGTATTAATGCAAATAACTGTACCTTAAATCAGGAATAAGCAGCATAACAACCAAATCAAGGCAAATCCAGAGTCGACTTCCATATTGTATTTGAATCAAATAATCTAATTAGCTAAATTGTTGGATTAATACAAAGTTAATAAATCCTTTTAAATCCTAAGAAAGCTTCTGTCAGTTGAATTATAAGCCACAACTAAAGGCTTACAACTGAATGTAATAAAACCTTTAATTTAGAGTCAAATAAATATTTTAATACCAAATTCCCATTAATCCTGAATTGATGGTGAACCAGGACCATCACTTTTTTCCCAGCAGATCTCACATGTTACATTCACTTCTTCTTCCAGCAATTAAGAAACTGCCATGCAGCCTTAAAGAAAAATTCTAATGAAACTGAAGTCATAAAATTTCTGGGCACACAATGTAGAGTTAGTTAAAATTTGACTATTTTAGATTCTTCAGGTCTCAAACAGTGCAGCAGGCACTGAGAAGCATATTCCCTAAGGTAAGTTTTAGAGGTGTTTCAATCATTAGAATATTTTCTACCCTAATGGCTTTAAAGATTTTGCTGTTGCTTACATGGCCTTACACACACACCCATTAAAAGAATCTGAAAAAAAAAGGATTACAGTAAAAATATGAAACTAGATATGAAAAATGTGCAAAAACTCTCCTCACTGGCGAATAAACAGATGCCCCAGGAAAAATAGTCCAGGACTATTAGGGTGCACAGTTTTTTTTTCTTTTTTGCCATTAGAAACCCTGCAGCTGTGAAGATCTGCCAAAGGCTATTAGATATTATTCTTTAGTATTGCAATTTTCTCTCAGTTTAGTCTTGGGATTCTGGTACATTAATGTTTTAAGTGCTCTGCTGAACAGCAGAAAGCAGATTTTTGTCTTTCCCTTCTCTCTCACAGTCATAGAACATAGAACACAGCCAGAGCCTCAGCTCCAGTCATATTCTATACAAATCAGGCACAAAGCCTCCCTCCAGAGCACACCAACTCAGATTTGCAATGTCTACTTCTCCTAGCATCAAATTGGAAAAGCTAAAAGCTTAAAATTTGTAATTATGAACCACAGAAACATCAAAGTATTTAGGAGGTTAAAACCACATTTTTGCTTTATGAGCTTTTATATCCTGAGACACCATCTGAAACGAAACCCAAGGAATAACACTTTCACCAGGCAGCTCAGGGCACTCCAGATGATGGCTTGGAAGAACCTTTCATTTGAGCAGAAAGAACAAAGGTAAAATCAGTTAATATATTCCACTTCAATGTCTCAGACAATGCTTTTTGCCTTCCTTTTAAACCCTGTCATCCCATACTGGGATATTTTAACACTAAAAACAAAACAAAAAAAACCCCACAAGAGTGTTTTGGAGGCATCTGGCACAACTTGGCCTTGGTGAAGAAACTTTTTGATAACACAAACAGTTAACAATTTACAGAACACTCATCCAAAAAATTTATAGAAATTGCTAATGGAATAGAACTAACAACCACAGCTACTCAGCATTCATCTATCAGTACCATTAAAAATAAATTTTAGCTCCTTATGACTAGATGTCACCATTCATCTTGCAAACAGCTAAATTTAGTGGGAACTAGGCTGTAAGTCAAACAGGCCACCTTTGAAACTTTTAGTCTGAGAACAGAACAGGTATTTCAGAGCATCACAAAACAGAAACCATTTAAGAACAGAATTTAAATTGTATGAAAGAACTGTTATCAGGCACAGTGTATTTCATGTACCTGTAATTATAATGTGATAAAACTGTACAATAGTGCTGCAATCAAACATTCCAGCAAAAAGAAACCTTGGATGTTTTTGCTACTCCAGCACTATACTACTGTCTTTTTTATTAAATTACATAAAAGCTTTTTACCAACCACTTTCTATTCCAGCATGGAGGCACTTAGCTAACCAGAATTTAGGGAAATTAAAAAAGAGAACAGGGCATTTTCCAGAGCCACTCTTTTCTCATTTCAATATATTTTTATGAATTGTTTTCCTCTTGTTCTTCTTTCAGCTCAACAGTATTTTGTTATGTCACTTGTCAGAAATGTGGAAGCTTACAGGCTCCTGGGTTCACCTTCAGTATCACTCTCTATTTATTTCCATACTTACTGAATTGTTACTTCAGATGACCAAACAATTGGGATTAGGATGCCGGTCTAAATTTTATAATTACACAGTTTTAAGCTATGCAGCATCGGATTGCATAAAATATGTTGGAGACTTTTGATGTCCAGTTTGGGAGTCGAATACCCCACTCATGGTCAAGTGCCTGTTACAATTTGTGCAACACTCAGGGTGGCAATGAAGGCTTAATCATTCTATCCAAAATGAAATCCCTGCAGCACAAAGCACAGAAAAATCCCTGCTCCAGAACATACCAGAGGGTGGTACTGTTGTCAGTTATCTGGGAAACCAAAGCCAGTTTCAAATCCAGCAGAAGGGGAGGTTCTTTGGCTGGCTGGAAGCACAGGCCCTGCAGTCCCTGTCCCCACAGCCTCTGTGCCAACACAGTCACACCAGAGAATGAACAGAAGAAGGGGGGAAAAAATCCAAACCAACCAAAAACCTACTGTATACAAAACTGTAGAGGATAAAATGTTCATTGCACATTACACGAAGTTCCACCTCTGGACTGCACAACACTTGATGCAGCGTTGAACCAAATTGATTTTGCAGTTTCCAAGGAAAGAATGCAAAAGTGATGAGGCTGAAGGACCACAGAAACTGTCAATAAAACAAAAAAAGGAGTCATCTGAATGTTAATCAAAAGCTCCTGCTAGTTTCCCCTGACAAAGGGCTGGAGGAAGGGCTGAGAAACCTTGGAAGAATTTCAGAAATTTAATGTTAATGACAACGAATGGAAATTATTTGCATCCTCTTGGACAGAGGATACTCAAATATTCAGGACTGTCTGATCTTTTCTTGAATTATGCAGCATAATAATTATTTATCCAAAGTATACCAGAATAGTTATATATCACTGCAAAAATAAAATAATGAAGCAGATACAGTAGCAGATAGAAAGACATAAAATTTAATAAAATTAAAAAGATGAGACTGACCTTCACAACCATACAGAAGTGACCTTCCTATATTTGTTAATTCAGATCTTCAAGGACCACAACCTTCAGCAAACCATATTTATACAGACTGAACCACTGTCAACATTTCATTTTTATGAGTCAAACTCCAAGGACTAATGATGGACGAACCAAGGTGATAATCCATCATCACCAATATTACAGCACTTTTTCTTCTGTAATAATGATTATTTTAGTAATTAAATGAATAAAACCAACATGGAGGTCAAGAGCAGAGTCAAGACTTCTGGGCTCTCATTTTTAACCCAGAATCTCATTTTACAACCTAGAGATATAATTTCTAATTATTTTTCTTAAATATTTGATTCAGCTGTTTATGAGTTTTGTGTCTTTGCTCATCAGTGCAATATTCAATACCAACCTAAATTAAATATAGATTTGATATAGAGAAAACTCTAGTAGGCTTTTGGAATTCTCTTGTCTTTGTTCACCTGGAAGTTCAACTCTGCAACTCCCACACAGCAGACTGGGCTTAGCTGGGATTTTATAAGAAACAAGGAAAAGACATGCAATAAAACCAAGTGCCAGAGCTATGTGTTATGCAGAGGGGAGGTGGGTTGCCTACAGCTGATCACATCAAAACTTTACTCCACTTGCTCTCCTCATCCCAACCCCATTTCTCAGCTATTTCCTCTGCCTTTCCGTGTACACAGAAGAGAGGAAGTTGCCCAGACTCACTCACAAAACTCCACTGCAAGAGCAGTTCCTTCTCACACAATCCAAAGCCTGTGTTTTGGTGATTACCAGCCTCTGTGATGCCACCACTAAAGTTTATGGGTACCAATAAGAAATGTGCTTTTGCCAGGTGCCTCATTGGCTGCAGAGTCAGGAATGCAGGGTCAGTTTTCTTATCCTCCCAAGAGCAGCAAGGGAGGGCAACCAGAGAAACATCATGAAAATCAGAAGAGCCTTTAGCATGAAAACAGATCCTCATTTCATTGAGGATTAAATTAAAATCATACTTTATACATACATACATTAAAATCATACTCTTCTCCCAGTGTAACTGGAGGAACAGCTCAGTAGCACAGACAACAAAATGAGGGAAGAAGAGACAATGATGAGGTTTTGGTGTCTCAGAAAGAGCTCCAGAACTGAAGGGAATCACTGAAGGGAATGTAAGCCAAAAGAAGTAGGCACAGAACGACAAGAGAAGAGTTAATTTCAGTTCAAAAACGTTGCTGCCCACAATTCATGCAAGGTTTTTCCTTTCCTTTTTAAATGGGGACGATTCCCAAAGCTTTGTGTTGGTCCCAAGTAGCTGACCCAGCCTACAGCTGCTCATGGAACTGGGCCTGGGGCTGTTCTTCAGGCAGGACCACAAACTGGAGTCTAAGTTTGTTCTGTGAAGACCAGCTTTACATCCCACCCCATGGCAGTTCTGTCCAGATGACAGATTACATCACAACATTCATGGTGCATTTCAGCACTCTCTGTTTTCCAGTCACGTGCAATAGCCCACAAAGCCAGGAACACAATGCTGCCAGCAGAGACCAACACAGAGGTGTGCACCAGGAAGAACATTTTAAACAATTGTTTACTAGAGTGAATTCTGAATTGACTGCAATTTCTTATTAGGAGAAAAAACCACAGAAGGAAACCAGATATATTATGTTTTCAATGCAGTACAGGATCTGACTGTGAAAATCAAACTTCGTAAGAGAAGGGGATGTGTTGAAAAAGACATGTTAAAATCAGCCATTTCATAGAGGTATATGTTTGTTTTATTTTCCATGACACAAAATAATCTATGAAAAGCAAAAGAATACAGTTGGAAACAGAAAACAAAAAAAAATTAAGATTATACTTTCAATTCAGGAAAAAAAACCTGTTAATGCCTCAAGTACAGTGAAAAACAACGTATATATTGCCTTTCTTCTCTGAAAGAGAAGTGCTTCCTTGATGATATTAAAATGAAGATATAATATGGATAGAATAAAGATTTTCCTCAGAACATATAATGAACCTTTTGATCCTGCTGTCACGGGACATCTTGAGGCAACCAGTAATTAGACTCAGCAAAGCTTTGACAGCACATTTATGGTGAAAGCATAACCTTGAGTAACATGTCAGAAGTCCTCCTGATTTTAATTGTAATGTTCTAATAACCTCAGGATCACAATGAAACAGTATTTCCCAGAAACAGAGGAATTTGCCTAGTTTGGGATTTTTGGTAGATGAGATCACTACATGCCTAACTTTATGCTGTCTGTAATTTTATTTTTTTTAAACCTTGCATGTACTTTGCACAAGTCTTTTAGATATTTATTTTATGGAAAGGCCAAAACACCAAAGAATGAGAAATCCATCTCTGGAAGTTTATTCTTCTGTCCCATCTGTGAAGTGAGGCGTGACACCCACTTCACTGTCAGCATCTTCCACTCCACTGGGAATAAACACAGCAAGTCTGACACAGGGCACAGGGGCAGAGCCCATCTCCTTCCCTTCTTAAAATTGTCATTATTTGTATTGGAGCACCCAAAACACGATTTTTAAGTGGCCCCATTCACCCATACAGACAATATATTACATCCTGCACACATCTTATACAACAACCATATAATATGTCTAACTACTTTTTAGATAAAATGCTTTTTTAACAATGGCTATTATAGCATTGACTGCAAGACAATGATGGTGCTTTGAGTGTTTAGAACTCAGGTTTCACTAAAGGTCTTGATTTGGACCAAACCCCACAACATTCAAGTCTTAGGTATCCTGGCAAAAGCTACAAACATTTCGTAGGACTCTGACTTTGGGAGTGGCCTCTTACACCTTATTAGATAATCATCAGACTTTCAGAGAAAAATGCTGGCTCAAAAGTCCTTCAACAATCTGTCCACACACAGCTGAATTACAAATTTAAAAACTGCAAAGCAACACTATTAGGCATGTGTTCCACCTAGGACCTGTTCTCAATAAAGGAAGATGCACTGCTGCAGAAAATTGAGGAGTACATTCATAAAACCAAGCTGTGCAACCTGTCACATTTCTAACTATGCTCAGACTGATGTAATTCACAAATTTAGAATTATTTACTGGTATTTTTCTTGGCACAGCCTGGTATTCTCCCTCCTAACCCCAACTGTCCAAGCAGTGTCTTTCTCACTAGTGCTCCTGAGATCAATCCCTTTTGCCCTTCACCTAAATTTAGGCTGCAAGGTTTTTATGAAAGGTCTGTTTTTGCAAATGTCCCTGCAAGGTGCTGCCCATTCCAGCTCCTGTAACAATAAGTGTGTTAGTTAGTAACTGAATTTTCTTACACTCTTGATGCTTCTTCGTTTTCCCTAAATTTATCCTGCAGGAAAAAAAAAAAAAAAAAAAGAGATTGTCCTTTTTTGGGAACACCTGATTATTCACGTGCCTACTGCTTTGGATCCAGCCATATCACTGATGTTAATAGGATTACATGTGCATTCAGACCATCCATTTTCCAGTTTAATTAGGAAGGAGCTCCTTCTCTATTCTCAGATCATTAGGAAACAAAGATTATATCTAATCCCTCCCACTTTGTGTGATCAGGAAAAGTAAGGTAATCAATGAAAATAAATTTTTGCCATCTTATTTGCCATCATTTTTTCTCCAGCTGTGCACAAGGTGCTACAACAGCAACACACAAATGGGATGGCCGATCTGAGCAGAGGATCCAAAATCTCTACAGTGCAGGGCCACATGCAGCAAACATCAGTTCCTATATCAAAATTTACTGCAACACTGACATTTTCACTTTAGCCACTTAATCACTCTGTTTCCTTCTGTCAGAAAATACTATTACCTCTCCAACAAAATAATATTTAAAGATTCCCATTGCAAAGAGTAAAGCTAAAAAAACCCCAAGTAACCTCTGGGAGAATCACCTACTGTGAAACTCATCACTAATGGTGTATCTCAACAAGATACTCACCTAAGGGTGTTCCCACTCATCCCTGACACATTAAATATGATGGAGTGGGGCTGTCAGTGCAGTGGTTTTACAGGCAAGTGTGGAGCACAGCTCACTGAGCTCTGAGGAGGAGAATTCAGCCCTACAGTCATGCAAGCACAAAGGGCTGACCTGTGACCTGTGTGCACTAACACAGCTCATATCCTGCAGCTCTGGACAACCAACAAGGATCTCCACCTGCTGCATTTTGGGCATATCCAAAAGAAATGGGACAGACTTTCCCATAGAGAAAAACTAACAAGAGGCAAAGCTATGGAAACAGATTTATGCTCAGCCTCAAGGTTGATGTGACATAAGTTTACAGGAAGAAAAGCAATGGGACTATTTTTTGGCAGAAACACAGGATCTTGGTCATTTCCAAAAATGTAAGAAGCCAGCATCCATGAAAATATGCTTTTCTTTTCAATTCATAAGGTGAAGTCACAGTTTTTATGTACATAACCTAAATTATTAACTCTTATGCTGTTGGAGAAAAGCAATCCCTGCCCACAGTGTTTCAAGTGCATGGTGGAAAACAAGACTTTTCCTTGAATTTTTCACTTCTTCACACAGCTTTGTAATTTAAAAATGAGACTGACTTGCTTAGGCAATGTTGAGCCTGTAGAAGAAGAATATTTCAGTCTAAGTTTATTGTTACAAAAAATAATTAACCCTTGAAAGTCCTTTATATGTGTTGTTATGAAACCAAGGTGAGAGATTCAAAACAAACAAATCCCTCATATCTATTACTAGAGTTGTAAAATAAAAGAAACTCTAATTGGAAATATTTTATCCTTGGGTTTCAAATTTGCACTGTTTTTAGAAAGTTTCTGTCAGGACACACTGTCAGCTAAAACTGCTCTAAATTTGTGATCCCTCACCAACTACAAAGTGGTTTGCCTCCTATTACCTCCCTGTGGGCAAGTGGCATTTTCTGCAGAGCAACTCCCTTGAAATTATTTCACAGATACTTCTAAAGGTTTACCATATTTCCAGGCACAGTGCTTGCCCTGGCAGTACAGCAGGGAGCAGGGCACAGGCAGTGAGCATTCTGACCTGGTTTTACTTATCCCTTGGTTTGTTTGAGCAGCTCTGTCTGATTAGTTGCTGATGTGCACAGGAAAATTTAGTTTTTCAGGAAAACACCCTTTGTTGAATAACATTCAGAGATTCCAGAGTTCTATCTTTGGCTTTTATTGATTTCTCCAGCTTCAGCACATTTCTTTATGTTTTACCAAAAATTCATCATTAACTGATAAAGCAGCACATTAGGGCAGGGGAAAATATGGAGGCTCAATAATAAAACCACTGAAATTCACTTGTTACAGCAACTCCAAGCAACTTGAATTCCCTCAACATTCCTGTCACTGGTTAGAGCACAATCACTTCTTTTTTGCACTGAGTGCTAAATACTGGCATTTAAACACTGACAGGTGTACATGAAAAAAAGGTGATTGGAAAGATTTTGTCAGCAAAATGGAACTGCAGGTCTAGATAGTGCTGTAAGATATTATTATTCAAATATGCCATTAATTTATGTTTTGTACTGACTTGAGTTTTTTTGCTTCTAGCTTTTTGGGGAACTGCTTACTTAAAAATGGCATGCAAAGAAGAAATTGCTATGCACTGAGGCTAGGTGGCTCCATTCCAGTAACATGCATTTAATCTTTATAGAGCTTCATTCAATAGAAACAGGAGTGAGTGAGTACATTCTTTATAAAAGCATCATAATAATTAGCACTTGTCATGACATTGAAGTTAAAACTGCCCATCAATTACCACGCACTTAAAAAAAGTAACTTTCTACTAGAATGTCAGCTTAAAGTAATCTTATTAAGTAAAAATCAGTTTCATGCAGTGTTGGGCACATGTTTGAAAAAAAACACACAGTGCTCAGTACCTAAAACCCAAAACCTAACACACAACTGCCATTAGGTTATAGAGTTCTTTGCATCAAATCCTGAAAAAAAATCACACACAAAGATCTGTTTTGTTGTCCCTACTGTAAATGAGAATATTTGGGCTTTATCAGAGAAGTTATGCACCACCAATCTTTAATCCCAGTCCATGAATGTCATCCACCCTGACTGTGATTTACTGCCAGGCTTCAGAATCAGCTCCATGGCACCTCTGAGCCACCATGAGATGAAACAGGCAAAGACCATAAAGCAAAAGCTCTCCTCTTCATTCAAATCAATTAAATAACCATTGCAATGAGTTTAGCACACAACTGTAAATGTCAGCCTAGACATACCACAAACATTTTTTGATTACTCTTGGTAATCAATTAAGCCCAATTAAAAGAGATCAGCAATGAAGCCAAATCCTGGAGGATTTAATATACATATTATGCAAATTGAATCAGCAGATTTTTTTATTTTTAATTAAACTTTACTCTTTATTGCTACCCAGGAGTTTTGGGTGAAATCATTTTATTGTTTTGCAGAAACATTTTGCAAGCCTGGAATGTATTTCTCTCAGGGTCTGGTACTGCAAGGCAGTCATCACCATAATATGCAAGATGTATAGAGATAAATCACTCTAACACTGCTCATGATGGATTTCCCAGGCTAATCAATATTCCTGGTGAGGAGGAATGTCCTGCAATAATAAAAGCACAGGAAAAGGAGGAAAGAAAGCTGAATTCACTTAGCAGAAAAACTCCCTTCCCATGATGCTATGAAAATTCTATGAACTTAAAAATCAGACAAGACAGACCAGAAAAGACATCAAGAAAGCTTTTATTCTCCTCTCTCAAATTTCTTCTTCCCTGATCTCTTCCTCCTGCAACTTCCCCTGCTTTGCTAAGAACCAGCTGTACCCAAACCCCTCCTGGAAGATGCTTGTCTCATCATCTCATTTCTCTCCCTTTAACAGTGCTTTGCTTCACACCACAGAACAACCTTCGGGCAGAAGAACCGGAGTCCTGCACGCTGAAACAAAACTTCCCCAGGAGGATACCTGGTGCATTTCTGGGACCACACAGCATCTGGGCTGGAATAAAACCCCCCTGTCAGCACCCAGGGTGGGAGCTGGTCCTCACACCAGCTGATTCCCTTTGAAAATCCTCTCCTGCAGGCTCACACTTGCTCACTGACACAGACACAGCTCTCACCATCTCCTCCCTGGAAATAGGGAGTTTACAATTCTCTTCTCTTTTCTTCAGCTACTGCTTTCATTTCTTCAGTGCTGTGCTTTAATTTCCTCCTGTCAAGCCAGGGACAGTGATTGTGCTTCTCATTGATAAAGCACAATGATAAAGAAAATAGATTATGGAGATGATGCAGATCTTCACCGAGGTCATTATTTCCATAAGACTCCTGCTCAAAGAAGCAGCTCTTTTTGCACTGATGCAAAGGGAGGAGCTGCAGCCTACTACCACAGAGTGACTTCCTAATCCATCCAAACTTTGTCTCACAGAAGAACTTCCTTTGTGAAAATATGCATTGTAACACCCAGGCTCTCTTTAAAGACCAGGAATTATAGTTGCATATGGCCCTCCGTGAAGAAGCAAACAGAGATTTACATCACACTCCAATCTTCATTTAAGAGAATTTTTAGGTTTACGTGCCCAGAAAAAAACCCAAAACCACAGCTGGCTCCAAATTCAGGTATGACAGTTGATTTTATGGAAGAAAAAAGTTATTTTTTGTTTAGGTTATAGATCTAACATAGCTATAACCACAGAGAAATATCCTGGTTTCTGACGCAAAAGAAAAATTACTTAAGCCTAATCAAACATAGTTTTTGTCGGCAGACAGAGGTCTAGATGAAATTCATTCATATATAACATGTATATTCATACATCATATGTATGAATATGTATCTATATTCATAAATCAGCCTCAATGCAGCTTGTTCCCATTTTAAATAAAAGTATTTTAATCCATTCTCCAGTTGTGCTGAAGCACAATAAAAGCAAGAAAATCACTGACCAAATATATATATTTATTTCTATATCCTGTTAATGCAATTGATATATCATACTCAAATTCTAAGCCAGAAGTCTGTAGTTAGGGCTGACAGCTCAACTGTTTCAGCACAACAGAAGCCACTGAGATGGTCTTTTTCCATTTCACAGCTGCTTTAAAATAAGACAGAATGTCATCCTTAACTCTCGGTTTCCTTCCCTTTGTCATTTCACATCACAGCTCTAATTTTATTTAAACATCCTCCTCTGCTGAGATTACATCTCTCAATTTGTTGCAACACAAATTAGAAAGATCCATGCCAGCTCTCACCGCTATCAGCAGAGTTTTCTCCCGGCACCTTGATTAATTGCCCATTTTAACAGATGAAACAACAGAACTTACAGTTTTGAGATCGTCTTTTGTTTGCATTATGGGAGGAAATCTATGTCCCCACAGATTTCTGTGCTCTTTTGCCATTACCATAATTACATGTTTTCAGACTAAACTATCATACCAGCACATCCACGCTGCTGCAGTGAAAGGTGTCAGGATTTTCATCATCAGCTCTGCAGTCAAGTTAGAGCCTGACTTCAGTCAGCAAGAGAAAATGTGAAACTCAATCCACAAATATAAGAAGTTGTTTCTCTAAATGTAGAAAGAACTTGTACTGGATAATATTAAACTGGAGACAAAAAGACACAGAATCCATAAAATAGAGTTGAATGTGCCAGGCAAAGACACAACATCCAATAATAAAACTAAATATTACACCCTAACCATAACCAGAAACCTGCTCCCTGTTTTTGGCAGATACTCTAGGTGATGCATTTGCCACCATCACAGACCCTCAGGCCAAGAGCAAAAAAAAAAAAAAAAACCACAACTTCTGGGGACTCCAGCTTGTGGCAAAGCTGAGCTGCAAATTGTACATTGCTTGTGAACAAGAATAAATATGAAAATTATCATGACATCCTTATTGATCTTGCTCAATTCTGAGATCGACGAATCAGAGTTTGAATGAAATTTGTATTCCTCTAGCCCCAAATAACCCCTGTGGCTCACAGGGAGACTTCAGCCTTACAGTGGATTTGTCAGGTGTCTGGGCAGCTCCAAGTGTCACACATCAGGGAGAAGCAACAGAGATTAATATTAATAAGCTACTTTTAGGAAAAAGAAATAATTAGGTCTCTTTGGTCCAACTGATTCATCTTCTTTGCCTTTGTGCTGATCTTCTACACTTACATGTCTCTTTAAAGAGTAAATTGCTTAACTGCTTTTAGCTCCCAGATGAACCTGTTGTATCTGCATCACCTTCAGTGTGAGTGACTTCTAGCAACAGCTCATCCTTGTTTTCCTCAAAGCCATTCACACTTCTCTCAAGGGTTGTTTCCTGCTTGCAATCAGATTAAAGCACAGGATCCAGGAACAACTTATCTGTTTCCTGATGCTTGTTGTTTTCTGCTCACAACGAGAAGATTAAGAACACAGCTCTCTTTACTATCTCAACTTCAGCCAGGTAAAACTTGATCTGAGGTTAACCTTGAAATTGATCAATCAAGGGAACAGATATTCAGCTGTCACCTAAAGGTAAGCAGGGAAGAAAGAGACTGCCAGAAGGCAGACTACATATCTAAGCGATACATGTGAGATGTCTTTAACTATCAATATGTCACAATGTAATTTCAACTGCACACAATACTCATATTTACAAGATTTCATGACAATATGTCAGTCAACGTCAAAGCATCCACAGAGCAAGAGGGAACAGGAGAGAAATTCAGAAAAAAAACCCATTTCAACACTAAAGAATCTCTACTTTCAACAACATCTCACATTTCCTTTAAGTGTTATAACTAATTGGAGTGTAGACTCTTCAAAGCATAAATGCATAACTCCCATTAGCACTAATGGAAGTTAGACACACTCATCAAAGGGAGAATATACTTCTATCTTTCCAAAAGTAATCAGTGTGTCACAAAGCTGTATTTTTCTGAAGTTATCGTTTGCCTGCTATGCAAGCTGAGTACAAAGGTTTGCCTTAATTTAAATTCAGATTAAGCACTTAAAAAATATTTCTCCTTCACTGGAAGAACTGAATGCAGCAAATCAGTTTGCTATTATGCAAAAAAAATACATCACAAAATGCAGTAAAAATAATCACCCTTATAATTAAAGGCTGTCATGGTAAAATGCTTAAAAATAATCCATTATTGAAAGAACATTTCAGTGCTGTTCTGGGAAAGATATAATCAGGCAATTCCTCTCTATGGTCCTTTCTTTAATACCCTCCCAAAGAATCACTGTGAGTTCAGCCCCCAGCAAACTCTTTTGCTATACCTAGATTATCTCTCTGGGGACACATTTTTCAGCAGGGTCTGTTGCAACAGGACAATGGCTAACGTTTTGAAGCTAAAAGATGATCAGTTTAGATTAGAAGTAAGGAAGAAGTTTTTTACTCATTTTACCAGAACAGGCAGCCCTGAGAGGCAGTGGCTGACCCATCCCTGGAACCATTCAAGGCTGGATGGAGCTCAGAACAACCTGATCTTGCTGGAGATGCCCCTGCTCACTGCAGGGGGGGGTGACCTAAAGGAATTTTAAAGGTCTTTATCAACTATTCTGTGATTCTATGGACACACAGCTAATCATGTCTTAATAAAGATGGTGAACTGATGGTGTTTTAAAATAACAAACCAAGTTCTTATTAACTTTTTTTTCCTTCATTTATTCAGTAAATTCTCTGACAAAGCATTAAGCTTCATCCCTCCTTGAGAGGTGGGGAAGAAAAAGGCCATCATGAGCTCTTAGGGAAAGCACAGGAGATCTTACAGATGCCTATCTCTCTTTTCTGACACTGTTTGTTCACCAAGATTAACCTCCAAAAAGATCAGAGCCCAGTTCTCATTCCAGCACAGGCATCAACACTGTTTAAAAAAAAAAAAAANGAAGAACAAAACAAAACATAACAAATCCCTTCCTTGAAAAGGCAGGTAACAACCCCTCTTTTCCTGCCACATCAAACAGGTTTCTTTCCCTGTGCTCTCAGTGGCACTGTCAAAGTCAGGGGCTGTTAACAGCCTCTCCATATCAGTTTCCTTATTTGCTAAAAAATCAAATCCTCTTCCTGACCCCTGAGCTCTTCACACTTGTCTAAATATCGACTCCCAAGCAAGGAACTCCCTAAATTCCTTCACATCTAAGAAAGAAAAAAATGTTACTCTGAAAACTCTTATGTTTAAATTAGTTTATGTAAGCATCATAGTCAGTTGTGGGTGCTGAAAAATCAAGTCTTCCTGAAAAATCAAGACTTATAAAAGTATTTCTTTTATCTATTCCATAAATATAACATTATAAACTGTTATTCAGCAGAGGCATCACATTTACTAGAAATAACAAAAACTCCCAAGCATTTTAAAATGTTAATTAAAAATTAATATCCGTATGTTCTGATTTGATTTAAGCCCAAATTTCCTGTTTTGAGTCGCTGTAATAATGAAATATATTTTTAAAATATGACACTGTGCTGAAGTTCACTACTAAAGGAATGAGTAGCTGCAGATACATCCATGTACTCTGAGTCAGTGAATAAAGTTGCTTGAGCAGTTTTGCCCTGAAGGTTTTTATGGTTATTAAACAAACCAGGAAGCAGAGACTGAAGCAGTTACTAAGTCAACCTCTTAGTAAGAACTAAAATAACCTTCATCCAACACATTACCAGTGTAGGGAATTGGGACATGTCATGGTTTTCAGCAAAGGGACTGGAGTGCCTTCAGCATGGTGCTCAGGAACTCTCAGAGACCAGCCTGGAGCCAGGCTGTCAGTAATGCTGCTTTCCCACTCCCAGCTCTGCAAAGTCCTACTCTCAGATAAAAGCAAACCCTACTTCAAATGTACTTTTATTTCCTGGCCTTACCCAATCCAGAAAATCATCGAGCAAACAGAAAAAAATTAATACGAATTATTGAATATTCAGACTTGCTCCGTTTCATAATGAGGAACAAAATAAAAACTACTCTTAACTCAGAGTATATTTTAATCTAGAGGTGAGGCAATCAGTGGTTGTGTGTTGCAGTACTCAGGACAGACACATCCTATACTCAAAAAGTGTTTGGCTAAAATTAATAAAAGGTTATTTTGAAGATGGCAGTGAGTCAGAAAGCATTTAGTCCTGAAAGACATACTGTCTGCCTCTACTTCCATACACAAATCATCAAACAATGATAGTGGCAGTGGCAGTACCTGAAGTAAAAAATTTATTCATCTTCACTTTCAGCTCTTTCTCAATACTCTTTGCCCTGGTTTTAGCTAAGTAGGTAAAAATATAATTTAACATTATAACTTCTGGAAGAATACAGCAGAACTGTTGCTGTTATTTCCATTATAGTAACATGCATGAGTTAATCAAGGTCTTCAGCAAGAAGTTTGAGTTTGAAATTGTTTTCAATTAACAATTTATCAAAATAAGAGCTCAGAAAATATCTAGAGAAGAGGGCAAAGTATTTAAGCAGAGAGGAACATTTATGTAACATGTTATATGACCATTTTAAATTGCTAAAAAAAGAAAGAGCTAACTTGCTGGAACAGTGAGTCCGTGCCTCTAGGAGGACAAGGTACAACACTGGGTACGAAAATGGAAAAAAGATAAAAATTCACAGCTTACATAAATTTCATTACATGTGCAGTTGGCCAGAAAGCAAAGAATTAGCATCTACTTTTGAAGCATCTCATAACAGGAGCCCATTTCCATATCTCTATACATCTGGAATCCATCAAGAATCAATGGAAATGCTGCAGATTATAATATTTACTCTGCAACATATTTCCATGAATGGAACATGACATCATAGTTTGGGAAATTTATAATGTGGTTTAATTAATAATATGGCTTAGAGCCTCCTTCTCTACATTGCCCATAGAGAGGAATAAATATTGGATAATGCAATAATTTTTATTCCAAATTAGAATAAATTGAAAACCTTATTCTTCCCTATTTTTTTAGTTAAAATATTCCTCAGAATTTCAGATAGAATATATTTAAATACTTATTTTTAGATGTTGAACTGTTCACTTCAATAATACATCGTTTTTGCATGAATAAAATAGTGTGGCCAAGTAATATAAAACACATTAAAATAACAATGTCAAAATGAAATTATTATGCCAAAGATAAGATTTCAATATTTCAAATTAAAAATCACATTGTCCAAAATCTGAGAAAGCTGAAGCAAACTATTTAAACCTTCTTCATCAAGTTTATACAGAAAACACTCCTTCATACAAAACTTGCAAGTGAAAACTAAAAAGAAAGCATCAGAAAACATTTCTAACAAGTGTATCTTCAGCCAACCACAGCTGTCACTCTGAATCTGACAGCTTAGTGACCTTTACAGATGAGCTGTTTCAGCTGAGATCCTGGTAACAAATTCATAATTATCTGACCCATCATTACAGAATTAACAGACCCAATCTGGCAGACAAGACTCCAGCCTGAGAAGAAATGAAGCTCCCTTTTTATCCCAGAGATGGCTGCTCCAGGATGGGGTCAAAAACCAACTTTTGAAATCAGTCAAACTAATTCTCATGTAATGCCTGTCCTGCAATAAAACAGATTCTCTTACCTGCTTCATGTATTGCTATTGCCCACAACAACACCCCAAAAGTCCTGGGTTTTCACAGCCACATTTTTAAAGTGCTTCTAATTTTTACTTTCAAAGTGCAACTTACAGATTTGCAGAAATCTTTAGGCTTCCAAGTAGCTCCGACTGAACTTAAAAATCAATATTCCACATGCAGAAGAAATTCAGTCAGTCCTATGCCTAAAGTAGGCTGCAAGTGCAGAAAGCACACTCTGCATTTCCCTTTGAGGCACAGTTAAATAAGATGCTCTGCATTCATCAAGGAAGTCTCAACTATGGATACCCTTCCCAAAACTAAAGACATGCTTTATCCCTGAGGAGAAACATATCATGGAAAACATGGGCAAAAACTGGGTTAAAATTAAATGCTCTTAGCATGGGAGGATGATATCTAAATTCTGTCAAAAACCTGACTGATTCTCCTATTCCTCTCTTTGAGTAATAGTTTTTTTACAAGGTGCCTGGAGTTTAATTTATCTCACTAAAGAGACTCTGAGTTTGCACTGCAATATTAGTGGGTCAAAGCCAATCTATATTTACAAATGTGGAAAAACAATACATGGTTGCTCTAATGATTACTAGCTACAAGTTTCTCAGAAAAATTGCCTATAAACTTTGTCAGATTGGAGAAACAAGCAAATATCAAGTTGTTTTGGGTTCCTCTCAACTCTACAGTGCCACACAGAAAGTATGGGGGACACATTTGATTTCTACAGCAGTAAATTAAAAATGGAATTAAATTCAATTGTCAAAAATGTAATAATTTAAAGTTTATAGCACTGTTGTTCTCACTGCACTTCACACTTTATTGTGAGAATTGAACAGAACTGATGCACTGAATAGACCATGACAGAATCCCAAATACATCGGCTCAGTATATGTAGACAGATAAATCCAAACATACTTTCCCAAAGATACTGAAACCTAAACATACTAAACCTACTCAAGTCCTTTTGCATCACACTGAAAGAGGTAACAAAAAAAAATTGTTCAAGTGCCAACCACATTTTCATAAGAAGAATAACCCTGTCCTGGGCAAAACAGACCAGGAAAATGGATGAATGAGTGGCAAATATGAGTCAGTGTCTCTGAAATTTGCCACAATGGAATCAGTTAAAGAGAGCAAACTAAAAAAGTATTTAAAGTGAAATAAACTTATGTGTATATATATCTTCTTAGATAAATGTGTTTAAAAGTGCAATTTTTATGGCTCCATTATGCAAACATTTGAGCTAGACAGAATGGTATAGAAAGCACTGGTTTTACTGCCTCTTAATCCAAGAAAAAACATGAACGGACAACAAAATGTAAGGATTAGAAATGTAAAACTTTGGCTTTTAGAGGTACTGACTTTAAGCACTGTTCAGTTTGCCTATCTGCCACAAAACACAACTGAATGTTTCTTAAAGTGTCTAGAAAGAAAAGTGACAAAAATTCAAGGATTTGGTTTAAGCAAATGGAAACAAGGCAGAATCAGCCAACTGTGCTGCTGCTGCACACAGCTACAACTCCAGGTTCATCCCCCTCCTGCACAGCACTCCTTGGAAGAAAATCCCATTGCTGATGAACAAATCAGAGCAGACTTAAATGAGCCTTGAAGAAGGACCATGAAGCCAGCTGCAGGTCTAAACAGCAGCTTCCAAAGGAAAAGTTAACAGGCCACCACAAATGCATCCCATGGGGAAAGGGCTGCAGCTCCAGCTGGGCAAGGGGTACACTTTGTGCTGATGACAAGTGGGGGAAGCTGAAGAAGCAGGCACAGGGTGAAAATACTGCCCTTCATGTGTACATGAGCCTGCTGATGCACACAGACACATCCCTGAAGTCTTTATGAGTAACAGAACAATGTGGAATTCTGGAGGGAACTCAGGAGTCTGCTGGGTAGCACCCACCATCTGTTACCATTCCAAAATGCTTTATCCACTGCTCAGCTCTGCTCATGCAACAGAAATATTCGCCCTAGGGGGCTGCATCCTAGGAGTAATGATGTAGCACATTCAGTTTAGACTTGTTGATCACATTAAGGACTGCTGGCTTAGCCAGAAATGTGTTACTGAGAAAAGGCCTCCCTCTTCCACCAACATCACTATGGAAACTATGGGAATATTTAAACTTACTCCTGCACTACACTCAGGAGACTTTTGCTTCAACAAACAGGGAGAACTCAGATTTATTTACTGTCTGGTCCACTTTCCCAGGGGTTCACACACAGAACTGATGTACTTAACCTTTCAACATTAGGTTACTATCCAGAAATACTGATTAGAAAATGTAAATCATTCTCCTAATCTCTTTCAAAAGACACCTTGTGCAACAGATACACTCTCCCTCTGTAAATGTTTTCTAAGGATATTGATGTCTTTGTTAAATTCTTAATGCTTTGGGCTATGGAATAAGTAAAAAAATCAATAGGGACATAAATTTTAAGAAGGATTGCAATGATTAGCTGTGTTTCTGGCTATTGGTGGCAAAAGGTAGTTTGACCTCTCACTAGTTGGAATACTTGATTTCATTTTTTCCCTGACTTATGTCCCAATGTCTGGATTTTATCCCATACCTAGAGATTTCAATTAGCATGGAATCAGGCTACATCTCAATAAATACAACTAGAAGTAAGTTGCTCCAAGAAGCAAGGACTCTTAAGGAAAATATATTTCAAGTATTCTGTGGAGGGAATACAATACACCCAGTAAAAATCAAAAACAAAATTTCAGAAAAAAAATGGCCAGGAAAAAAGAAAATTTTACAATCAGTAATGGTGATGCTTGAGAAAAAACAACAGCCACAGGATACTGTAGAAGTCACAACTAACACAATATTGTCCTGGTGTACAATGAATATTGGTGGAGGAAGGGAGAAATCATTTGCAGAATCCAATGGTGACACAAGTTAATGGCCCTGAATGCACAGCACTGTTTAATGCTTGTTCACCATCATTAACAGTGGCACCAGTATTGATGCAGCAACAGGGATTAACTGATCTGAGCAGAAACTGCCCAAGATCTGCTGCTGAGGAAGCAGGAGATGTGGCACTTTGGAGACATCAATTACAGCAGAGCAGAGAGGGGCACAGTCCCTGCAGCAGGTCCTGACACTGTGGTGGGGCAGGGGAGAGCAGGTGAAACAGCCACTAAGCAACATTGTTTAAAGACTAGACCAGAGCCAAGAGGAAAAATTACTTTTTAAATTACCTTTTTGTGCTACACACGGTGGAAGAAAGAATTTTAATGAAGGCAAAACACCAAACCAACCACCCACAAAAACTAAAACTAATGAGAAAACAAAAATTCTTCCTAAACCAAAATTGCTTGAGAAGCCACAATTCCTGGAGCAAAGGACACCACAATGCACATTATTCCTGGTACAGGGGTAGTACCTCCACAACTTTTCCCTGAATGACCAATTAGCCATCCACAGCTGGCTCACAGAGAATCTTTAGCATCAGCACAAACACAGCCCCAAACTCCTCCAGTCTGTTCCCTAATGAGAGAACTGAATCATTCAATCTGTTTCACAAAAACATTGTTTAAATTCTTTTGTTTAAGAAGTTATTTTAACAAACCAGTGGAATTATATCAATCAAGCCTTTTAGTCCCCTTTTTAGCAGTTTCTGAGAGAAACATCAGCCAGCCTGGAGATGCTCTATACATCTGCTCAAATATTCTGGGCCTTTCCCAAAACATTGTCTTCAGACTTGGCAAAACTGGGGTGTGTATTTCACACAACTTGCTGGAGTTTTAGGAGTGAAGAATTTTAGCTGAAAGCCTCCAAAGATTGGAGTGCTATCTTAAGATTTTTTTTTTTACTTGTTCTTCCACAGGCTGCTTTTAGCAGCACAGAGAATCAAAGTCAAACCCCCTCTGCTGCCTTTCAGAAATAAACTCTTCACAGAGAACCCCAGGCAACAAAACAACTCCCTGGCCTGGCTTCTAGCTCCAGGCTCTGCACAGAGAGATTCCAACAAAAAAATGAAAGCTCTGTGCAGAGCTGGCACGAGTAACACTGAGCACAGCCCTCTTCACTTCTGTCCAAGCCCCTGACAGAGCATTAATTAATTAATTAATTAAGTAACACCACAGCAAATTTGTGAGCACCAAACAGCCCCTGCTGCACCAGAAGTGCTCTCCATGGCTGCATTCCAGCCTGGCCATTTCCCACTCTCATCTCATTTAGGGGACAGGGAAAAAAATAACCCAGGACTTCACTGTTAACATCCATCACTGATTGCAAGGGTAATACCAACATACACAGATGTGTAATTCTAAAAGAGGTATTTCTTTGCTTCTTGAATCCAACTCAGCAACACATTCCTGGAGCAGAATCTCTCCTCTTACTGCTCAGTGATGGATTGTTTCTTGAACTTGACCCATATCCATTGACAAACATCACAACACACTCAGCCCTGTGAAAACAAGTTTGTGTTTATCTCATGCACAGGAAAAGCTTCTTTTAAGAAGTGCCAAATGTTTCAAACCATATTTTTACTGCACAAAGTTGGCATATGTGCTGCTGTGGAACCCGTGTGCCGTGCACTCCCATCTTTATCATAAATAATCTTAAAGCAATTTCAATCACCTTCATGCCAGGTTTCCCAGGCCCACTTTTTAATTTATTTTTCAGGATAGACAAGAGGCAGCAGAGACCCAAGGGAAGCTCCAGCAAAGGGCACTGCCTACACATTTCACTCCCCAGGTGACAAAGGCAGTGTACAGCATGAGAAACGTGCCAGGGACAGCCAGAAATAAAATTATGGGCAGACACTCTCTCTGTTGCTCTTTAAGGAAAGCAAACATGTTATGATTTTATGAAGTAATATTTCTTCAGCCAGGTAATATCTTTCCATGTTAAATGTAATACACAGTCTACAAAACATGACAGTGAAACCACTGGTCAACTGTACAGTAAAAATGCTTTAAAATTATAATATTTTTCCTTTTTTTTTTTTTTTAGAGGCTACTAAACAAAATAAATGTTTGCAAAATAAATGTGAGGAGCAGAGGGATTTCCTCCATAAACCAGTGCCATGGTTTCTCTGATGTTAAAAAGGGGTGTCATCACCTATTATCTTTTCTCCTCGCTGTATGAAAATAAAGATGCCCACATCAGAACTAGCAATTAATTAGCAAATGAAAGCTTCTGCTGAAGCTAATACAGGAAATCTGGAAACACCATAAAAACACAAAATAAAACAAGTAAATAAAGTTAATGCAAAGGCTTGAGTTAAAAAAAAAAACCTGGAGTGAAAATATTTCTGACTTGGATGGAGTGGTTTATTATAATCTCCAAAGAAACACATTAAAACTGTAAAAGGGGAAGAAACAAAAAAAAAGTTGAAGAATCTTTGCCTTGAAAATATATATGTGTATTAAAAAATTATTTGCTTTGAAAATTAAATCTGAACAGGGTGTGCCTGCTGAGACTGCTGGCACAACCTTGGATTTTATGGTGGGAAAAGTGATAAACCTAATTCCAAAACAGGGGTTTACAATAAGAGAATGAGGTGCAAACATATGCTTCCTCCAGAAAGCTCTCATTGGAATGCTGCATTCATATTTGGGCTGGTTGGGTGAGGAAAAGAACTCTGTTGGCTTCACTCCCTGAAGTGTCACCACAAACCCTGTCTCCTGTGCTGGCACAGGACATACACAAAAACACACACAACAACACACACACACAACAACACACACAACAACACACAGACACAAAAACACAGACACAAAAAACCACACACACAAAAACACAGACACACACACACAAAAACACAGACAAAAAAATACACACACACACAAAAAACACACACAAACACACACAAANAACACACACACAAAAAATACACACACAAACACACACACACACAAAAACACATACACACACACACCAAAAATCACTCAGGTGATTTGCTGAGCTTTAGCACAAACAGGATTCCAGGGTACAGCCTGCTGCAGGCCATCATTCAGACTGCAGCTCCTTCTGCAACACTTTTTATTAAAATATATGAAAAATACTGTCATTGTGCTGGCTATACACCCATCTGATAGTGCCACCAAGGAGACAGTGCAATCTATCATATACAGGAAAGATTGGCAAAGAATGTCTGAACAGAAAAAAAAAATGCAATAAACTCACATATTCACAGAGGAATACACAAAAACATTCTGAATTTTATTGTCATTAACAGCTATAGTCCCTGAAACAAGAGATGCAAGTACAGACCTCAGCAAAAGAATGTAAATCTGTTGAGTCCTCAACATTTCCCACAGGGCAGCACACACATTTCCAAATAACTTGAGAGAAATTGGGAAAATATCCTGAAAAAATTCTTCACTCTGCACCAATCAGCTGTCAGGTTCAACCATGTTCATTATTCACTGGCAGCATTTTAAACTCTTATTTCCTATTAGAAAACCTGAAGATCAATAATGCTACAGGAAGATGGACTTTCATGTAAGGTCTCCAAAACTATGCCAGACAACTGGAATGCTTTCTGCAATTAAACACTTTTCCAGCTAACAGGGATTGGATTGGTTAATGGTTGGGTGTACTCTGCACCATGTCCTTTTACAGCCAAACTAATCAGATTTATAACTGACAAAGCTTAGCACCCTACTAAGTTATTTTCAACAAAATTACTAGCTATCATCCATATTTTCTTACTCTTTCCTTTGTAAATTCTTTCAAAGAAAGAAAAAAAAAATCCAAGTCAGGTTAAAAAAATATATATTGCCTTTGAAATAAACCAAAATAGAAAGAGAAAAAAAGGAAGGGAGGAAGAAATCTGGATATCTGCACAGGTACATCTTTACATATTATATAAAGTGGGAATATATTTTGTCACTTTTAAGACTAGCTCATAGTGTTTCTTTTATATTCTTCAGCAACATCTGATTACCTCAGATAAAGACCAACATCTCCTTTCCAACTTTAGACATTTGCATAATTATTAACTTTGGTGGCAAGCCCATAAAATTGTGGATTCAGTTTCAAGCAGGAAAGGAAATGGACTGTAAAAAATTCTGCATTTAAGGGCTGCTCTTATTAAAGAGCAGTACAGAAATAGCTGCATGGGGATGGGTTTTGTAGTGAAGGAGCTTTCAAACAAGGAAGAAATAATGCAAGATTGGAAGATAATGTCAGAGAAATCCAAAGATCAGTAGGGAAAGTTTCATTAAAGGGCAGCAGTTAAATACCAGGCCTTACCTAAGGACACAGTGATTCATGCACCACTTGAAAGCCTTAAATCTTTCTTTTTGTTTTTCTACAAAACATGCTCCAGACCCTGAAGACACTGCTTACAGCAGGAACCACTTTTTCCATCTCTATTCCTACCCCTTCCCAGGAGGGAAAGATGATAAAACTTTCAGATGGATACAAATTATCCTATTCCAAGAGGAGCAAAAGGTAGTAAGTAGCTATTTATTTTCTGCTAAAATCATCCTGTGCAGAGTTCACTTATCCTGCCAATATCCAAAGAAAGTGCCAAGTGCTCCCCTCCAGCTCCACAGTAATGAATCTGAAGTTATATATTTCATTTTCCATGCATATAATGCCATCACTGCAATGCCACAGTGCCAGGAAATAAAGTCTTAAAAAATAAAAATAGAAGCAGGAAGCAGAAATGCTGCTTTGCAAAACTATTCCTTGGGGTTTTTTATTGCCCAAGATATTGGATATCATTAACTCACTTGGCTATTTTCAAAGAAGATGTTAAAAAATCCCACAACCTATACATATTTTTTTCTGTGTTCATCAAAAATACTAAACAATTCATAAATCCTTAATTACACCCACTTTTTCTTTACTTCTCATACACACACATACTCTAATAAACAAAATGTCCTTTCTTTCCTCCTTTTTTTGTACTATTGGACTTCATTGTTTCTTTGGCCAATAAACTCAGGAGAACACTTAACTGCAAGCTTAGAAATTTTCACACTGACTCAGAAAACCATCATTGCAGAAAAACTGGATATTAGTACCAATGTACTGTTAATAAAACACAAGGCCTTTCTCTAATAAATAGCATTTCTAATATTATTTTCAAGAAATGGAAAAGTTCATACCTGTACAATCTCATAGCTTTTACACTGGATTGTTTACAACAATTTTTTGCATGATACTAATGCAAGTGATATTTTTGCATGATGCTAATAAAATTATATTTCACTGTAGGAGCTTTTAAGATGCATTTTGAAGACCACAGGAGAAACCTGTAACCAAGCAAGGGTTTAACATCAAATTCTGCATTTCTTTTTACCACATCTGGAAAACTCATAAAAGAAGCTTTGCTGTTATTACAGGCTATAGAAGAGAGTTAAGAAATACAATAAACTACATGTTTTATAGCATCACCAATATTTAATGTAACTCCATCCACAGCCTTTTAGTTTTATTGTCCTGGGTTTTGAAATTAGTACTATTTTTATGCACAGAATATTATGCACATGTTATGAAGAACTACTAGAGCTCTTAGGAGAACAATCTCATGGATTTTTTAAGTAACAAGAGTAATGGATAGAACCAGTATAATGATCTTCTTCCACTATGTACTGACCTGCTTTTAGTTTACAATACTGGGTCTGGGATAACTTTATTTGTCAATTAGGACCAGTGTTTTTCAGATGGGGTGGGGTCAGAGGCAGCTGTTTTAACAGAGAACAGCAAATTGAAGACCTGCTTTTATGATTTCATGAGGAAATAGTCCTACAGGAAAAGAGTTTTCTGCCAAACACAAGAAACTGCTCCTCTTGGCAACAGAACTGTTCCAGCTTTACCCAGTATCACATTTTTTTTTGCATTGACTACAGACAGAAATCAGTCTCAAGAAGAAACTAAGGGCAACTCAGCAGAGAGGTGAGATGTCATTGGAGTAGCTGGGGAAAGGGAGTGGCAGGAAACTTAACTGAGTGTCCCTTCTCTCATCCCTAAACTAATGGGTAACAAACAACACCACAGCAGATCCTGAAAAAAAAAAGATTGACCATACTTTTCTCCTTTTTATGCTTTTGCATTTAAATGCACTTATGTTTATTATACCCACTTCATTCTTCAGAGTTTATCACAAAGCAATAATTAATAACACAGCTCCCTAAGTAAAGCAGTTCTAGTTATAGCTGATTGCCAAAGCTGCTATCATTGAAGCACTATTTCCATGCAAAGTCATTCTGAATTTCCACACACAGCCACCAGACTGCCAGACTCTGCCTTGCACAGAGCACTCCACAACAGTTTTGCCTTGCCCAGTTTTGCACAAATCCTGTTGTCATTCCTTTGATTCTGTCACCTGCAGGAACACCCAGACTACCATCATGACACAAACCAGAGTGTTGCTACTGCATTACCTGTACATTTCTTACAGACAGAAAGTGAACAAGGCAGGGCAACGAGAGAAAAGGAAGTCAATGAGTTGAGAAAAAGAGTTTGAATTATTTTTCTTTTTTACATTAAAACTGCTTAATTTTGGAGGAATCTGCATACCATGCACAAATCATTTAACAAATTAGAATACTAAATACAATTTGTAGTCATCAGCAAATTACCATGACTGTACAAATGTATTGAAATATTCAAGTCTTTTCTAGATGCAAAGAGAACCAGTTCTCAAATCCCGAAGTTCAGATATTAATAGAGTTGATCTTCCTGTGAATCCACAAACAAGATCCAGTTCTGAAACACAATTCTTCATCACTGCTTCCAACTGAGTCAGAAGCATAAACAGATAATTTTAGTGGGTTTCTACTAGACAGAGCTTTAAAATTAGAAAGCCACTTCAAAAATTAATGAAAGAGATGTGATTCAGAGCAACAAGGAAAACTGGGACACTGGCCAATTTCAAGAGGATTTGAAATTTTAACTGATTTTTTTTTTCTCAGTGACTGGATAATATCATTCGGGATTTAAAAATTTTACCTAGTTTCAAATTAAGTGAGATCTTATAAACTTACCATTAATCCATTTGGCTTCTGGATTATGAACTATGAACTCTTTCCTGAAGAGATCTTCCAAGGATAATCTGTTTTCTGATGAATTTGCAAGTTCATCTAAAATAAACACAACAAGATCATTATAGATAATTATTGAAAACAATATATTCAGTGTTGCTTTCAAAACACTGGAATTATAGAACCAAGGTAACAATACTTTCCTCTCTTTTTTTTTCACAAGAACAAGTATCATTTTTGTTTAGTAAAGCTTCAGGAAACAAAGAATTGGTACCTTTTGGACAGGAAAACTACAGGATTTAGTGTTTGGCTATTTATTATATTGGGATTTTCATAGCAAAGCTCTTCCTTACCACAGCCCCACACCACAAAAAATTACAAACAAATACCAAAATTTCCTGACAGCCAAAGCATGTTGGCCAATTGAGTACCTTACAATGAGAGAAACTAGATAAAAAACTCCTGCAAGTAAATTTGGAACCAACTTCACCTATTCAACAATTTAAAATGAAATTCAAAGCAAATCTACGTGCACATTTTATAGCCTGTGCTTGCTTTCCAGTGACATGAACAACATAACTTGGCTAACAGCCTTGTGTTTTTCCCAAACATGACCCAGGAATATTGTGCTCCTGAACATTAGCCAACACTCACTTACAAAACAAAACTAAATAAAACAAAATTATTTTCCTGCATCTAAAATCATCCTCACACTTCAGAAAACTAAAAAAAAAGAAGCTGTGCTAAATAGCAGTGTTCTTGTGCTGTAAGCTAAAAAAATAAGTAGTGAAGATTCAAGTGAACTGCTGCACTAACAGTGGTCATGTTGAACCATTACTATTAAAGCAAAAGTCTTAGTGTCAAAAGACAAACCCACCAAGTTTCCAAGCAATAATCACTGGCAGCAGCTTGCACTTCACCTGAATGCTTTAGGCTGTTTGGAACAGCAGCTGCCAAAAGCTGTGCTGTTTGTTGCCTGTGCAGAAAGATGCACCTGTGCACTTCCCACACAACCAGTCCAATGCCCAGCCAGGTTTTTAAAATAATTTTGTATTATTGGGCAGGTTACCGTAAATTACTGCACTCTTTCTCTTCTCTGTGAGCTTTTCTCTCCTTCTCCACGAGAGGAACTTTGTGTTAGGGAGATTTTGTGCTTACTGATATTAAACAGTGCTCTGATGACAGACACATACAAAGAGAGTATCTGCCACCACAGCAGTCAAGCAGCAATCTTGTTATCTTTGTGTCAACCCACAATGGTACCAGGACTTTTTTAACAAAGAAACCTGCTTTGTAAAGGTCATATCCTGTAATACATTTTGGATGAAAATGTGACCCTTCAAAGAGAATAAAATCAATCAATAGCTTTGCTATTGGTCTTTATTCAGCCAAATTTCTCAATTAGAGGGCCAGCAGAAAGCTTACTGGAATCAACAGCAATGTGGTATTTTTGCCTTTAAACGTCAGCACTGCCTGCTGCAGTCACTTCAGCTGATATTAATAAGGTGCATCCTTGGTGTACTGAAGAGAAACTCCCTTTTAATGCACATCATGAATTTACAACAGACACAAGGCCACCCCAGCTGCTCACACCACAGCTCTGCTGTTTTTGGCATGTTGCTCCCTCCCAGGTGGCAGCAGGGCTCTGGGAAGCACCCACCCACTGTAATCAACTCTTCTTGCACTTCATGTCTTGTCAGGCCAAGCATGCAGAATGGTCCAAATCCTCCCTCATAAGACAAACATTCTAATCCTTAAAAAAGCTTTTTGCCCTCTTCCTGCCTTCCAGGAATCAAAAAGCCTGTTTAGGTTTTTTTTTTTTCTTCATCTGCCAGTCCAGCATGGGACACAATATTCCACTTGCAGTCGTACTGGAGCTGTACAGCAGAGCAACATTATCTCTCTTGATTTATACCTAATCCCTCTGTTTACACATCGTGGGACCTTGTTAGCTCTTGCTCCTGCCACACACTGTGTTTTTATCTTCAAAGTAAGCACATGTTGTTATGTGTGCTCTGTTCAGCTCCACAAATGCATTCCTGTGCCTTCAAAACACTGCTCCTGACTTAACAGCACCCAGCACTGGGCTCTCCTCATGCCCATTATCCCCTTTCTCCACAACCTTGTTGACAGCCTACCCTCCACAAGCTGTTTGCCATCACCTATTTGGATTCCACACACCCTGGTCCTGATGCTGTTTATAATTCCAAACGTGTTCCCCTTCTAACCTTACCTGAGTCTGTTTCTACTTACTGTGACCCTTTATTTCCTGCCAGTTTGCCAACCAGCAATCTAGCTCACACAAGCTGTTATGTTGTCAAAGATTGCCTTACCTATGACAGATTTTTTTCCAACTGCTTAAATAAAAATCACTAAAACAATACATCAGCTGAGTACAGAAAAGCTATTAGAGACGAAAGGAACACCAGCTCTGCTCTCTGTTTTCTATCACATCCCTGGCAAGAAATCTCGATACAATTTGGATTTTAAAGTAAGTTTTAAATTACGGTTAGCATTTGTAAACTGAAAAAAAATGGCATCTTCAAGCAACTTTACAAGATGTTTTAGAAGTATATTTTTTCCTAATGCTAAGTTTTAACCAAAACAGAGCCCTTAACTCTACCTTTGCCCTCTGTCAATATCTCAGATGCCCAGTTTATCAGCCTTTATTTTGCTCAGCCTGGAGAAGAGAAGGCTCCAGCGAGACCTTAGGGCACCTTCCAGTACCTAAGGGGACTCCAAGAAAGCTGGAGAGGGACTTTTGGATAGTCATGGAGTGACAGGACAAGAGGAAATTGCTTTAAACTGAGAGAGTGCAGGTTTAGATTGGGTGTTAGGAAGAAATTCTTCCCTGTGAGGGNGAACTGCACATCCAATTAAAAACAGTTAAAATACTGGCATGTATTAATTCAAAGTGACAAACCTGTTTGTGCTTATTAAACTAGGAGACTCCAAAACTTGAAATTAATGGTCTTGCTACTTTTCACGAGTTTATAGGATATTATTTCTGCAGGTTAAATGTAGTCTAAACACCTCATAAAATCTGCCTTCTAACTTAGCAAATAATACTAATAATTATGTACTGTAGTATGCCATTAACTGAAGCTCCCTACTGAC